>APFE031319795.1:128174-199024 GCA_000404065.3 Pinus taeda | reverse complement strand
TATAATTGTTTAGATGGATCAAAATTCGCTATTAATAGGAATTTTTATCAATTGGTTTAGATTGATCAAACTTGCACATGCAGATTTTAGAGTAAAGTCAGAAAAAATGACACTATATTCTTAATGGTTTATTTTTTTAGCACTGCTCCGATTATGACGACACACCGAGACCATTGTTACTAGTTACAGCGTCTCTTGACAAGATGGTGTTGAGGAAGCCAATCCGCGTCTCTATTGGTTTAGATTGATCAAACTTGCACATGCAGATTTTAGAGTAAAGTCAGAAAAAGTGACACTATATTCTTAATGGTTTATTTTTTGCAGCACTGCTCCGATTATGACGACACACCGAGACCATTGTTACTAGTTACAGCGTCTCTTGACAAGATGGTGTTGAAGAAGCCAATCCGCGTCTCTTGACAAGATGGTGTTGAAGAAGCCAATCCGTGTGGATACTGACCTCAAAGTTGTTGGTGCTGTTACTTGGGTTGGTCGCTCGTCAATTGAGATTCAAATGGTCATAACTGAGCTATCTGGAGGTATTTATACAACAATGCCTCACTATTTTTCGTCACTGCCATTTACTTTTCGAATGTTGTTCTGTAATTGAAGAAGCTCCCATGAGATTTTTGCTTGGGCCTTTTCCGCAGGGGGCACTGGAAGTGGGGACTCTGTTGCTCTAATTAAAAACTTTACGTTTGTATCAAGAGACTTAAAACTGGAAAATCAACCCCTGTTAACCGACTTGTACCACAAACAGACACAGAAAAGGCACTCCTGGCGGAAGGTGAAGCAAGAGACGTGAGAAGGAAGAAAGGGAGACAAAGACGTGGAAGGGAGTTTGAGGAGAGCAACAGGCTGCATGGCGATGGCGACGGCGATGGTGAGAGAGTAGAAGCTTTGTTGAGAGAAGGTCGTGTGTTGTGTGACATGCCTGCTGCTTTAGCAGACAGGGACAGCATACTGATAAAAGACACAAGGCTTGTAAATGCACTGGTTTGCCAGCCGCAACAACGCAACTTACATGGACGAATCTTTGGAGGGTTTCTGATGCATCGTGCCTTTGAGTTGGCATTTTCTACGTGTTATGCTTTTGTTGGTCGCGCTCCTTGCTTTCTGAAAGTTGGTCGTGTTGATTTTCTGAGACCAGTGAGTAACACTTCCTGCAAATAGATATTTTAACTCCCCGATCTCATCAGTTGAGTTTGCTCCGTTTAATTTCGTAATAGTTCTCTGATTTACTAGTTTAATTATAAATTTGATATCGTAGATTTTGAGACATTTTAGAAATATGATGAGCAAGATTAACTATTAAGATAATAAGATATTTTAAGAAACTTGTCAAATTATTCTATAATCTACTATTAATATGATAGGGATAACCTGATAACCTATTTTTTCTTAAGTAGATATGCTATCTAGTCCAGGTTAATAAAAATAAACTCCATAGTTTCGATAGTAGTAAATTTACAAATAAAGCTTCTTGGTTTCCAAGAAAATCGAGACTAGTAAATTCGCAAATAGTTAGTAAAATGACATGTTAAGCAACATGTAGTGAATTCACAAATAAAGCTACTTGTTTTCCAAGAAAATCGAGGGTAGTAGATTCACAAAGCGGGTAAAATGACATGAAGCCACAAGTAACTTAATTAAGTCTCAGGTCTTTGAATTCAATTGGATGGTCCATTTTGAGAATATTCTAATAAAATTAAGTTGAAAAAAATCACCTCACATCTAATTCATATTCCCAGAATTGATTTAAAATATGATTCTAAAATATTCCCAGAATTGATAATGAAAATAACGCTAATAAGATAACATATTGCCATAATTGATAATGAAAATAATGAATTATAAAAAATTTATAAAAAGTACATTACTCAATGCCACCATAAATTAAAATAAATGCATATTCCATTAACAATAGGACTCAAATGAACTGAGGTTAAAAAACTATATTGATTGATTGTAGGTACATGTTGGGGACTTCCTTTTTTTCAAATCCTGTGTTTTATTCACGCAACTAGATGACCCAAAGCGACCGCTCATAAGTATTGAAGTTGTTGCACATGTTAGCAGACCAGAACAAAGAAGTACCAAGGTAAGTCCTAGTTGAAAACGTGAAATGTGCAGTTCTCCATGGGAGAGAAAGGGGAGGTCTGTTTCAGAGTTGGAGTCTAGTCTTATTCATTGATTAAAATTTGTGATCATAAATCCTCGTTCAATCATGTGTGTCATTGGTTTGCTTGATGCTTGCTTTATTTCAAAGTAAGATTAAGATGAGATTCATGGATCTCCAAATGCGGCATTGAGCAGGTCTCCAATACATTTTATTTCACATTCACAGTATACCCTGATGCTCTGGAAGGTGGATTAAAGATCCGCAAAGTTCTGCCCATAACAGAAGAGGAAGCTCGTCGTGTCCTTGAACGTCTCGATGCTAAATGTTTGGACTAAGTCGGAACAAGTCATTTCATCTTTAACTCATAAAAGTATAGCAAATTAGAAAATGAATGACTGGAAAAATCTGTGATTCGTTGGTTGTGAGCCGGATAGTCACTTAATTCCATGAATTGAGATTGCAACTTATTTGTGGCTCGGAAAAATGCAATGCAATGATGTTGTAGAGTTTGACGTATCACAAGAGACTAAGGTTATAGCAATTCGCAATTTATTAATAATCTTAGTTTAGTTTGTTAAGAATTTTTTTATATTAAAGTAGCTATTATGATGGAATATTTGGACAGATTTTGGCATGCGTTAATATATTTCATATTATGATCGAATATTTGGAGATATTTTGTCATTTATTCATACATTTGATATTACGATTGAATATTGCAAGAGACTTTGTCATGTATTTATACATTTCATATACGCATATTTATTTATTCATTTGATATTATGATTGAATATTGGGAGAGACTTTGTCATGTATTTATACATTTCATATATGCATAATGATTAGATATTTGAATATAAAAGATGAGGTTGAAATTTGTTCATGAATCAGAAGTAGGTGGTGTGGTTGAGTTTAAAAAAAAAAAAAGATATTTTGGTTCAGATGTGTTTGTTTTTAGATATATATATTTTATTTTAAGAGGAAGGGACTATGAAATTTTTCTTTGTTCAATTACACTTAAGAGATTCCCATGGAATTTGGAAAGATTAGTCAACTTGAACACATGTGGAACTGCAATAAGAGGTTGAAATGTAAGAAGAGGTGAATTATTTTAGTGTGTGACTATTTATTTTTAATTTTTTCAATTTACAATAAATATTGATAAAATTTTGTCACCACGATTTCTTCTTAACGATAATAATTAATTAAATGTTATATTAAAAAAAAGTATTACTATGTTTTTATATTGACTTTATAAATGAATCAAAAACTTGAACTAAGAGACATTCATTCTTCTTTCTTCTTGTGTCGGACCTAAATAAAAATAATTAATAATTATGATTACGAGGAGGCGTGCACGGTCGGGAATGTGACAAGAGGTAATACAGGAGGTGGACATGTGGCCTTGGCTAACCCGAGGTCATCATGCATGAGAGTACTATGGAAGACAGGTGGAAGGCAGCAGGAGTAATAAGCTCATGAATGCCTACAAAGAATAGCATCCGGCTGTGTAACATAGTTTTGTTCAAAGGCTATATGCATTGTTTCCTCCTATCCACAACATGTCATTGAAGCCTGAACAATGAAGGGAATTTTTACTACTAAGTAGTTACCAAGGAAAATACAGGTAGAAGATGGTCAAACCAAGCAATTCTATTGAGCTGGACCCCGAGCCTGGGGACATACTGTCGGTCTGGGGTCTCGAGGTAATGGACCAGAGGATCGAGATGTATATTCGTTCAGTTGGATGATCAGGGAGGAAGAAAGGAGACTTAGAAGCGGGTTGGAAGCAGAGTAAAACCCTAGGGATCCTTGAGGAAAGTCTAGGACTATCGTATCTAGAAAGTTGGGAAGGGCAACAAAAGGAGCATGAGAAGTCGTCCCTGTTAGAGCACAGAGTGGCGGCAATCGATACTTTCTGGGTAAGTTTTGATCCATCCCATCCTCATAGTCATTTTTATTCAGGAGGGTTAGAGGACATCGTAATTAGTTGTGGGTTTAAAAGTAACGACGAATGGAGCACAGGCCAAGCGGTGGGGGTAGGGTTTGGTGATGAAGAGACAACGCTGAGCCTGACTTAGGCCCATGTGGCTAGCAACCCTCACAGAATCACTCAAAATAAGGCTTTGCAATGAAATTCAGTCATAGGGGTCAAAATTGCTGGTGTCATAGAAATAGCAAAGGGTTTGACAGAGGGTTGGAAGGTAGCTAGGGAAAGCCTAAAGAAGGGAAGGGGAATTAAGTTGACAGAGGCAAGGGAAGAAAGTGGAAGTGGGAAGGCAGGATAGGCAGCAGACAAGGCATTGGCAATAGGAGTGGGGGACTCTAACTGAGCAGGAGGAAGGTTGGTACAAGGAATCAGAAAAACAAGGGAAGAAGGGAGTGTAAGAATGCTCCCAAAAGTAATAGCAAATGTGGAAAAAAATTAAGAGTAGGGAAGAAGAGATAAGATAGAGGTAGGTGGGGGAGAAGAGGAAAAATCCCAAAATAATAAAATGAAGTGAAGCTGTAGAAAATCGGGTCTTGGGAATGGACATTAAAATTGATGAAGCCATGGAAGTTGCGGACTTAACCCTGGTAGGAAGGGCTAGAGGCAAGAAGTACTCTGTCAATTTCATTCAGGAATGGACCTCAGTAAATTGGCAAGCAACATCAAACCCTTTTTTTCGGGTCATGACACTAGCAAAAGGGTTGTTTATGGTCAAGTTCGGGAGAAGAGAATCAGTGGAATGGGTTATGCTGAGGAACTGGTTGTTTGGGAGACACCCGATGTTCTTCAAGAAATGGAATCCCATGTTAAATGCATAGAGGGAAAGGGTGGATGAATTACTTGTTTGGGTTCGCATGCCTAGTCTCCCACCATTCCTTTGGGTTGAATCTCTTTTCAAAGCCATTGAGAACCACCTAGGAAAATTCATGCAGGTAGGCATGTATTTCTTGCATAAAAGAGACAAGGAGATGGCTTGTATACTAGTAAGCTTAAACCCTTGTTCAGGCTTGCCGGAGGAAATTCATTTACAATATAAGGACTTCAAGTATGCCCAACAATTACACTATGAACACCTAGTGTTCAGATGTCACAAGTGTCACATTTATGGGAACTTGGAAAAAGGTTTTGTGGTGGGGTTTAGGCGAAGAAGGAAATAGAGAAAGGCAGGGGAAAGGGTAATAAAAGAGGAGGAATCAAAGGAAAGGTAGTCGAAGAAAAGTGTGCGCGAAGATCAGATGGATATAGATAGGCAACAGGAGGACATAATCGAGAGCATGGAGGTGTAGGAAGAAGGATACCTCGGAACACAACCTCTTAAGTAGCAGGAAGGAACAAAGAAGGATCAGGATCCAGCAACTGAAAAACTCGGGAGTTTCATATTCACAAAAGAGGGTACAAGTTTGGTCTCTACCCTACCTTCTTTTACACCTGCAAATTCTTTGAATTTTTCTCAATCATCACATGGTCCTTCCAGGCGCTATAACATTGTAATTCCAATTCCAAATATAGTAAACAATCAATTGAAGAGCATCATAACATCTATCCCTAAGCTAGATCTGAATCGAAAGAATTCATTGGGTGAGGGTGGCCCAACTGTTGTTGATAACCTACCTATAAAACCCTTCTACAACCTCTGACCCTGTGAGAGAAAAACCCCTCCATGGGAGGTAGTGGGGGGGATCGATATGCATAACTCCAAATCAAGGGATTGGAAGGTGAGAGTGACAAAAACCAATTTGTCAAAGGCTCAGCTAAGAGCCAAACTAGACATAGCGGATGTGAAGAAAATGTCCATCTCTGGGGCGCTTAGAGCAGCGAAATCCCCCCCTGAGGTAATTTAATGATCATGCCCTCCCTAAATTGTCGGGGCTTAGCTAGTAACCCTAAGAAAATGGACCTAAGAGAGGTTGTTCACAATTACAACCTAGATATCCTACTTCTTCAAGAAACATTGGGAGCATGAGAAGAAGTTTCAAAATCTTTGTCTAAATTAATGCCAGGATCGAGCACTCAGGCATTGCATGCTAAAGGAAACTCCAGGGGATTAAAATTGGGAGTAAAATAAGGGAAGTTCAAAGTTTTGAACACCTGGGGGATGGACTAGGCAATGGGGATCGAAGTCTACTCCCTAGAGCTATGCACAAACCTAGTGATACTCAATATTTATGGGCCCTACTAGGGCATAATTCATTTCTAGAAAAATCTCTTCTCTAAGTCTCTAATTGATAACCCAAACCTAGTGATTTGGGGCGACTTAAACTTCTCCCTAGGCACAACCAAAACTTGGGGTCCCTCAGCTAGAGAAGACTTGCTCATGGACTTCTTTACAAAAATTATCAGAGAGAATAAGATGTTGAACGTAAATTTACTAATGCTAAGGCCAACCTGGAGGAATAGGAGAACAGGGGAAGTTCAGGTGGCCAAAAGACTAGATCAATTTCTCTTGAGAGAGGAGCTAATGACAAAGATCCCATCTTTTCGTCAATGGGTGGGGGAAGGAGGTGACTCTGATCATCTGCCAGTTCTGCTAGAACTTAACAGGAATCCCAAGAAAATGGCAACTCCCTTTAAATTTATTCCAACTTGGCTAATGGAGGAATCTTATAACACCCTATTTAAAGAAACATCGAGACCAGTGAGAACCAGTGAGATTGGGGACAAAGCCTTCCACTTTATGGAGAACCTAAAATGCCTTAATATGGCCATGATAGCATGGGTCAGGGCCAAGAAAACGAAAGAAGATGAAGACCTAATCCAAACAGGGAAGGATATAGATGTGTTCGAAAGCCCAAAAGCTGATGGATATGAAACTCGGGAAAAAAGGGATAGGATCATGTAGTTGGAATCCTAAAGGAGAAAAATACTTTTAGTAAGCGAGGAACAGTGACACTTGAAAACCAGGGGCATATGGCTAAGGGTTGGGGATGATAACACCAAATTCTCCCAAAATTATGTAAAAGGAAGGAATAATGTGAACACCATTTGGTCCTTAAATGTAGAAGGAGGAAGGGAGGCAATAACCTTTGGGGAACTATCATCAATGGGAATAAGACACTTCCAAAATATATTTATAGCTCCTTCGGAAGTGTCACTAGAAGAAGCGATCAAGACAGCTCAGAAATTCCCTCATTATGAAGACGAAGGGGATTCTATGGAACTCATGGGGGAAGTCACAAGGGGGGAGGTTGAAGGAATCATAAAATAAATGCCAAAGGATACGAGCCCAAACCCAGATAGCTAGGTAGTGGAGTTATTTCAACAATTTTTTGAGATAATAGGGAGTGAATTGACTGAAGTGGTAGAAGAGTCCAGAAGGAAAGGTGCAATATATGCCCCTTTTAATTCAACCTTCATAGCCCTCATCCCAAAGGAAGAAGAACAAACCTCTTCAGAGGATTTCAGATTGATCTCTCTATGTTACTATATATACAAAATCATATAAAAGGTGATTGTTGTTAGATTAGCCTTTGTTATCCAGGCATATATCAAAATAACAATTTGGATTCTAGGATGGGAGGCAGATCCATGAGGCAATTTGTGTGGCACAAGAAACCATTCATAACATCAAACAAAAAAAAGCAAAGGAGCAGTAGTGAAAATTTATCTATCTAAAGCTTATGACAAAATCAGTTGTATGTACCTTCATACATTCTTCACCCATCTAGGGTTTCAAGTAGACTTTATTAATTGGGTCATGGGGTGCTTGACCAGTGTGAGCTCTGCAGTGCTAATTAACGGAGCAACATCCCCTTTATTTCAAGGACAAAGAGGATTGAGACAAGGTTGCTCCCTTTCTCCAATCCTCTTCCTCCTAGCAACTGAAGGTCTCAACCAGTTGCTACTAGAGGCCAAAAGAGAAGGTGAAATATATGGAGTGGAAGTGGATATCAACCTATATATAACCCATATTTTTTTGTGGATTACATCCTCCTCTTCAGTAATAGATGGATCAAAACAAAGGAATTAGAAAGTATATTGGACCTCTTCATTAAAGCAAAGGGCATTTATGTGAATAAGGGCAAATCCCATCTACTGTTAGAAGGTTTCAAAAGAATGGAAGCCCAAAATATAACTGAAAACATACCCTTTGAAGAGCGGAAGTTAGAAGATATCTTCAATTGTTTGGGTTTCTTCCTAAAGCCTCACTCATACAAGAAACAGGATTGGCTTTGGCTAATAGCAAAAAATAGAATCAAGGATCACTCATAGAGAAGGAAGACTGACTCTCATCAAATCGATCCTTTTGGCTGTACATGTTTATTAGGCTGCCTAACATGGGTGCCGAAAGGAATCCTGGAAAAAATCAGAAGAGTATGCAACAAATTTCTTTGGGCAGGGTCTAAGGAGGAGTCTATTCTAGCATAGGTGGCATGGGATAAGGTGGTAAGGCCAAAAGAGTGGGAGGATGGGGAATAAAAGATCTAACATGCTTTGGACCATCTACTGCAACAAAGTTGATATGGAGACTAATAAAGATGGAGAATCTATGGACAATGGTTGTCAAAAGGAAATACATCGACCCCATTCCTTTGGAGGATTGGACCAGGAATCCAAACAAGAAGAAAGACATCACCTCAGTGGTGTGGAAAGCCACATTAGATGCTTTCAATATCGTAGAACAAGGTCTACCTTGGCAAGTAGGGAATGGAGAACAAGCCACGATTAGGAAGCACCCTTGGCTGGGATGCAATGAAGGATATTCACTCTCACCAGGACTCATAAACAAACTAGACATCATAGGAATTTAGTTCACAAGCCAGATTGGGAAAAATGATCACTCCACCATATGGGGACAAGCCTGGTTAACCGAGACTGACTTAAACCTTAATCAACAATGGAGGGAGGAATGGCGTAATTTCATCAAGGAATTGTCCAGGTCTAATGCTAGACTAAGAGATAGACTAGGTCAACTGGTATTGGCACATGCGGCCACAGGTTCTTATTATCCTAAACAGGGCTATAAATTTCTCATGTTACGAAAAGGATGGGGGAACGAGGAATGGTGGGTTAGCTTATTATGGAAGCTACAATGTCCAACCAAATCCTAGCTATTGTTTTTGTGCATCCTCCAGAATAAAGTGCCAACTTGGGATACATTACAGAGGACATACAAGTCAAGCCTAGGGAGATACGCCTTATGAAAAAATGATGTAGAAATGATCCAAAATCTCTTTTTAGAATGCCCATTCACAAAGGATGTATGGAAGGAAATAGGGAAACTAATCCAGAAGAGGGTGACCTAGGAAGGGGGTCACTAGCATAAGTATGGAATAAATGGTGGTAGGATCATCTAGAAGGAAATTTGAGGAATCTACCTCTAATCATTGCATGGGGTGTCTGGTTAGCTTGAAACCACGATATCTTTAAAGAACAAAATCCCTTGGCTAGGAATACCGCAGTAGGATGCACAACAATCGACTCAAGTATTCCCAAGCCAATTCGGGAAGCAACTCCATGACCTATTAGAGAGGCACAAATAAAGGAAGCAACCCCATGTGCCTCTTTCGATAGGGCATCTAATCAAAACAACAAATGTGGGGCTGGATTGGTGATTCACCTAAATGAGCATAAAATCCTCAAAGCCTATGTGGGCTTGGGGATTCGAACCAATAACTTCACAGAACTATGTGCCTTAAAACTTATCCTATCTTGGCTTACCCACCTAGGCATACACCCAGTTCAGATCTTTGGGGATTCGATCAATATCATTAAATGGTTCAATGGTGTGAGAAGATGTTAGAACTACATATTATCCCCATTGTTAGAAGAAGCAAAACATTTATAATTATTTTTAAATGACTTTTGTTTATGTCAAATATACACGAAACGTAATAGCACAGTAGACCATCTTTCTAAAGTGGGTCTACAACAGGATATTGATAGTTGGAGGATAGAGGAAGAAGACCAGGATGAGATCTGTGTGTCAGATCAACCACCATATGCATAATGTTTACACTGTTTTCAACATATGATCAATGTTTATGACAGTTATTTGCTTTCCAATTTGAGATTCACGTACACAACATAACTTTTTTTCCTTTACTTTTTTAGAATCTATAAAACATTACCAATGATCTAGTTAAAATACTTTTAACTTATAAATGATTCCACTCCTGTTTGGGCTGATTTCCTTAATGAGGAGGTCGGAGAATGGCTCAGAACATACATTTTCAGACTCTGATATGCATCTGTTATATGTTTTGTTGGTTTTTCTCCCTTTGGTGAATTGTCACTAACAGTTGGTCCATTATCTCATTTGGGTTGTTTTCCTCACTGAGGAGGCCCGGGATAAAAACACCAATGAATCTTTTCAGTAAAAGTGAGAAGGTAGAGTTCGAAGACACTCACTTACCATTTTAGAACAACTCTATGATTTGATCAAGTCATACAGTTAACTAAATGCTTAGCTGCATATACTATGTAACTTTTTATAAATCGTAACAAAAAGTTTGATTTTTTCCTTGGAAAAAAAAAAATTTGTTATTTTAAATGGAGTGTTATAGACCCAACATGTGAGTTAGGTTTATGGCCATCAAGCATCTAGGGACAAGGATGTGACCACACACTCTCTGGGTATAATTTAGCCATAACTCCATTATAGGGTTGTGATTATTATTTTGTTTAATCATGGGCCAATTATCAATTCAATAATTTGTAGACACGGGAAGTCATTGCCCATGGTAATGTCCAGTTCATGTTAAATCTCCTATGAAAAATATTCATTTTGAAATCAAGTAGAAACTTTTGTTTAATTGTGGGAAAATTATCAATTCAATAATTTGTAGACACGGGAAGTCATTGCTAGTGGTAATGAGTAGTTCACGTTAAATATCCTATGCAAAATATCTATTTTGAACTCAAGTAGAAACTCATGGTAAGTAGAGGGAAGATGCACCACACACATAGGGATTTATCAACATGGTTAGGTTGATAGTAAGGTATATTATTGGTTTGCATGGTTATATTGTTTCTCATTACTCTTGTTACTCCGATCATCCTATCAAAGTATCTTGTACATTACTATGTCTTGGGTTACTTATTTTATAATTTGCTCATTTACTTTCCACAACTTAAAAAAATTACAACCTATGCTCAATCACTCTGGGTAGGAACTCTCCTTTAATTCATTACCCTTTATTTTGTTCTAGTAGTTTTTTGGAATCTGAATAGGTGTAATGGTTTCCTACCTCAACTAATTTCTCAACAGGAAATTCTCCCCATAATGTTGTATTAAGCTTCTTTTGATTCTATTTTAGTCTCTCCTTAGTGTGTCCTCATGAACTAGCTATCTCTATTCTACGTGTTCTTAGTAAGGTTTCAAACTTGGTCTTTGGTCCATTTTCAAGTTATATCAGTGAACCAGAGTTTGAATCATTGCAGTAACCCCCCTCCTTTTCTGTCCCTTAAATAATTTTTTCTCATTATTTCACACCCCTTTTGATTACTCTCTTTCTATCTCCCACTTGACTTTGTTCTTAGACCTCCCCATCTTTGTCCCTATTTGTTCATGAAACTATCACCCCTACAAGTCCCTTGTCAGTTGGTGAATCTCCAATTGTAATGTCACATCAATGTGCTTGAAGCAAGTGACGAGTAGCTTACTTTTGGGAATATGGTGGCTCTCATATCTAGCAAAGGGTAGAGAACTCAACTCAAAGGTAATGGGTCAACATTTCTCAGACTATCTAGGATGAAATTTCCCAATTGATCATCAAATTGATGGGGAGAGAGAATGCTTAAGAAGCTCTAAGTTGTTGATGGGGATTGTGTTAAAGAATCTAGGGAAATGAGAGATACTAGGATCTTATAAACTTGATAAAAAGTTGTGAAGAACTTTTAAAATTTTCTTGTTAGCTTGATTGTCTTGTCTTATTATTATTATATGCATGCTTACTTCATCAAACTACTACCAAAACACAAGAAACAAGAACACAAGATATTGGCTCTCTGCTAGGCAAAAACATTTCGCTCTTAGAGAGGAAACCCCTTTAGAAAATTTCTCTTATTGAATATTATATTGATCAGTGTCAAACCCTAGACCCTTGCCAAGAATATCCTCCAAGCACAAGTCAATTCCTTCCTTTCTCTGACTCTTTGTTTCCTGGCACTTCATCCTCCTTCTTCCAGCACTTCGTTCCTCTTCTGGCAACTAGTGATACTCCTTATTATTCTTGCTCTAGAAGAGATACTTATCTCTAATCCTTATTGAGTTCCTTCATGTATGAGGATACCCTCCTTCTCTTTTCCAATCGAGTTCCTTCCTGATGTGTAGTTTCAAAGTTGATATGACAACACATCAGCCCTAATTTCGTCACATGTGTGAGGGGTTACCTTATGTATTTTTCTCCTTTGTTATTTTCTTGAGAGAGTATCTTCTTCGCTTTAGTGGGAGGCCTTACAGGCCTAAGTTCCTAGCAAAAACATTGAGAGATATGTGACTGTGATAGTGTTGTTGTAATAATCATAGATAGCCCTCCTTTTCTCACACGTGTGACTATAGTTCACCCTTAGAACAGACTTCTAAGGCTCGGTGTTTCCTCAACTTTCTTCACTTTAACTTCACCCTTAACTTGTCTTCCTTCTCACTGATTTCAGAGGTGATTGTGCCTTTTCATTGGAGGACTGGACAACCTTTATATATATAGGTATGCCCCTCCTTTAGGCCAACTTGAGGACGACTTGGATACTTAAGGGCAACTCGTCTTTTCTTCTTTAGATTAGCTTCTTTGGTGACATCGTTATATGGAGAGGACTTGTGAATTTTATTTGAGGGATATCTTTGACTCTACTACATAAATATACATGGTGTAACATGCCCAGGAAAAAATTTAAGGATGGAAATTTATCTTAAAGTTTAGAAACCTTGGCGAATCTCACTAGTCCATAATATGAAATCTATAAAATGTTTGGAGATATTTTTCTAAAAATATTCAAATTTATAATATTTTTATATAGTATGTAATGTATATATATATTATAATATAATATATAATATATATATATATATATTGGCAATTTTTAGTGTAAATAATTTCATTCTATAAAATATGGACGAATCATTTTTACAAAAAGATGTAAATTAGCGAATCTTTTTTTGGAAAAAGTATAGATAATTAGCCCATGAGTGAATATTAGGCCCTAAAATTTCCCTTGAACATGACCTTAAGGGCCTTGAATATTTATTTTCACTCTTTGAATTTCCTATATCACTTTGACATGTGCTCTACATATTTCAATCAGAAAGAAACTCAATGATATAAATAAAAAAAATAATATTTCTTTTCTTGAAAAAATACAAATATCAAAATTACATTTATGAAGACTGAACCTAGTTACACCTTATTCAACACTCCCTATAAAATATGGAGGTATTTGTAAATCATTACAAGATGTTTGACTATTTTTAAATCTTGAAGATTTCACATAACAAAAACTGGATTGGCAATCCATATGTTATAGCATCATAGTAACCGACAATTTTTATAGCTGGCTTTGACTAAAAACTCTATCTATCATAAGATCAGAGAATAATTTTGGCGAGACTAATGATACATAGACACTTTTCTCATTGTCTGCTAAGGTACATACCCAGTCAGGTGTTCATTGTGTGTGACCTTCTAGGACTATTTTTACCTTAGGTTCCCTGCCCTCAAAGAATATTTTTCCTCTTTCCCACCCTTATCTTGGATTCCCTACACATCCTCAAAGAGAATCAAATGTGAGATGATTACCCAATCCTCTGCCCTTTCCTCCAAAGTGAAGACAAGAATGTTGTTTCTATATTTTCCTCTTAATTGAGGAAGATATGGCCAAGTTTCCTCTGACCAAGAACTTGACCAAGCTCCTTTGTAATTAGGAACTTGTTAGAACTCCCTCTTAGCTAGGGACTTGTCCATTTATTGAGAATTTCTTCTTCATGGGTCCTTGAGCTATTGGATCTCTTTCTTTCATTGAGGTCATGAAGGATTTGTTTGAACTTCTCCTTTTTTGGGGCATCAACCATCTATCGCTTTCCTTCATAGTTTTTCATGTAATTTCTTCCTTCGTGGAAAGTGGCCTTCTTGATACATGTTAGCATATTTAGTCATTTGGCTACTCCTTTTATATACATCAGAATATTTTTCATATGGATGTTTAGTTGTATTTTCTTGTTTCCATACTTTAATCAATTAGTAGTACTCCATGGGAGAGAAGGTGGAGGTATGTTTCAACGTTGGAGTCTAGTCTTATCCATTGCTTAAAATTTGTGATTATAAATCCTCCTTCAAGCATGTGTCATTGGTTTTCTTGATTCGAAGTAGGATGAGATTCATACATCTCCATATGTAGCATTGACCAGGTCTCCAATACTTTTTATTTCACATTCACAGTACATCCTGATGCTTTGGAAGGTGGATTAAAGATCCGTGGAGTTCTACTTGTAATAGAAGAGGAAGCTCATCATGTCCTTAAGCATCTTCATGCTGAATGTTTGGACTAAATCGGAACAAGTAAATTCATATTTAACTCATTTTATACATTTTATCTCTAATCTAAATAAAAATATAGAAAATTAGAAAATAAGTCATTGGAAAAATTTGTGATTCATAGGTTATGAGTCTGGTATTCTCTTAATTCCATCACTTGATATTGCAACATATTTGTGGCTCGAAAAAACACAATGCAATGATGTTGTAGAGTTTTACGTATGAAAAGAGACTAAGGTCACAACAATTTGCAATTTAGTAATAAGCTTAGTTTAGTTTGTTATGATAATTTTTATATTAAAGTAGCTATTATGATGGAATATTTGGAGAGATTTTGGAATGCATTAATATATTTCATATTATGATTGAATATGTGGAGGTATTTTGTCATTTGTTTATATATTTGATATTATAATTGAATATTTGAATATAGAAAATGAGGTTGAAATCTGTCCATGAACAAGAAGTAGGTGGTGTGATCTTGTTGAGTTTTTTTCAAAACAAGTTATTTCGGCTGAGATGAGGTTGTTCCCAGGTATCTATATTTTATTTTAAGAGGAAGGTACTATGAAATCTTTGTTTTTCAATTACAATTAAGATATTCCCATGGAATTTAGAAAGAATGGTCAACTTGAGCACATGTGGAAGGGTAATAAGAGGTTGACATGTAAGAAGAGGTCAATGTAAGAAGAGGCCAATATTTTAATGTGTGATTATTTATTTTTAATTTTTCAATTTACAATAAATATTGATAAAATTTCGTCACCACTATTTCTTCTTAATGCTAATAATTAATTAAATGTTATATTAAATAAAAATATTGCTATGTTTTTATATTGACTTTATAATTTAAAATAACTAATAATAATAATTTTATTATTTTACGGCCATCAAACGTGTAGGGACAAGGATGTGACCACACACTCTCTAGGTATAATTTAGCCTAGGATTGTGATTATTATTTTGTTTAATCGTGGGCCAATTATCAATTCAATAATTGTAGACACAAGAAGTCATTTCTCGTGGTAATGTCTAGTTCATGTTAAATCTCCTATGAAAAATATTCATTTCGAACTAAAATAGAAACTTTTGTTTAATCATGGGCAAATTATGAATTCAATAATTTGTAGACACGAGAGGTCATATCTTGTGGTAATGTCTAGTTCATGTTAAATATCCTATTAGAAATATTCATTTTGAACTCAAGTAGAAACTCATGGTAAGTAGAGGGATGCTACACCACACACAGAGGGATTTATCAACATGGTTGGGTTGATAGAAAGGCATATTATTGGTTTGCATGGTTATATTGTTTCTCATTACTCTTGTTACTCTAATAATCCTATCCAAGGATCTTGTACATTAGTATTTCTTGGGTTCCTTATTTTATATTCTGCTCATTTACTCTCCACAAGTTCAAAAAATTGCCACCTATGCTCAAATCACTCTGGGTAGGAATTACCCTCTAGATCATTACCCTTTATTTTATTCTAGTAGTTTTTTGAATCTGAATAGGTGTAATGGTTTCCTACCTCAACTAATTTCTCAAAGGGAAATTCTCCCCATAATGTTGTACTAAGCTTCTTTCGATTCTGTTTTAATCTCTCCTTAGCGTGTCCTCATGAACTAGCTATCGCTATTCTACGTGTTCTTAATAAGGATTAAACCTTGCTCTTTGGTCCATTTTCAAGTTATATCGGTGAACCAAAGTTTGAATCATTACAGTAACCCCCCTCCTTGTTTGTCCCTTAAAGAATATTCTCCCATTGTCTCACACCCCCTTTGATTACTCTCTTTCTATCTCCCACTTGAATTTGTTCTTAGCCCTCCCCATCTTTGTCTCTATTTGTTCATGAAACTATCAGCCCTACAAGTCCCTTGTCACTTGGTGAATCTCCAATTGTAATGTCAAATCAATGTGCTTGAAGCAAGTGACGGGTAGCTTACTTTTGGGAATATGGTGGCTCTCATATCTAGCAAAGGGTAGAAAACTCAACTCAAAGGTAATGGGTAAAAATTTCTCATACTATCTAGGAGGAAATTTTCCAATTGATCATCAAATTGATGGGGAGAGAGAATGCTTAAGAAGCTCTAAGTTGTTGATGGGGATTGTGTTAAAGAATCTAGGGCAACTAGAGATATTAGGATTCTTCTAAACTTGATAACAATTTGTTAAGCACTTTAAAAATTTTCTTATTATCTTGATCTTATTCTCTTATTATTATTGTATGCATGTTTACTTCATCAAACTGCTACCAAAACACAAGAAAGAAGAACACAAGATATTGGCTCTCTACTAGGGCAAAACCTTTCGCTCTTAGAGAGAAAAGCTCTTTGATAAATTTCTCTTATTGAATCTTCTATTGATGAATGTCAAACCCTAGACCCTTTGCCAAGAATATCCTCCAAGCACAAGTCAAGTCCTTTCTCCGACTTTTCGTTTCCTGGTGCTTCGTCCTCCTTCTTCCGGCACTTCATTCTTCTTTCGGCAACTGATGATAGTCCTTATTATGCTTGCTCTTGAAGAGATACTTATCTCTAATCTTTAGTGAGTTCCTTCTCCTATGAGGATACCTTCATTCTTTTGTCTAATAGAGCTCCTTTTTGATGTGTAGTTGCGAACTTGATATGACAACAATGCAACCCTAGTTTCTTCCCACATGTAAGGGGGTACCTTATGCAATTTTCTCCTTCGTTATTTTGTTGAGAGTGTATCTTCCTCACTTTAGTGGGAGGCCTTATAGGCCTAAGTTCCTAGAAAAAACATTGTCAGATATGTGATGGTGAGAGTGTTGTTGTAATGAACGTAGATAGCACTGATTTTCTCACATGTGTGACTATAGTTTACCCTTAGAATAGACTTCCAAGACATAGTCTTTCTTCATCTTTATTCAATGCACTAAAGGCTTCCTTTCTTCAATTTTCGTTCACCCATAAATTGTCTTCCTTCTTGTTGATTTCTGACGTGATTGTGTCTTTTCGTTGGAGGAGTGGAAAACATCTATATAAAGAGGTATGCCCCTCCTTTAGGCTGACTTGAGGCTGACTTGGAGACGTTAGGCCAACTTGTCTTTTCTTCTTCAGATTAGCTTCTTTGGTGACATCATTGTATGGAGAGGAATTCTGAATTTTCTTTGAGGGATATCTTCGACTCTGCTAGATAAATATACATGGTGTAACATGCCCTTAAGGGCCTTCAATATTTCTTTTAACTCTTTAACTTTCCTATATCACTTTGACATGTGCTCTATATCTTTGAATGAGAAATAAAATCATTGATATAAATAAAAAAAAATAATATTTCTTTTCTTGAATAAATACAAATATCAAAATTACATTTATGAAGACCGAACCTAGTTACACTTTCTTCAACACTCCCTAAAACTAGGGAGGTATTCGAAAATCATTACAAGGCATTTGGCTATTTTTGAATCTTGAGGAATTCACATAAGAGAAACTGGATTGACAACCCATTTGTTATAGCATCATAGTAACCAACATTGTTTATAGCAAGGACTTGACTAAAATCTCTATCTCTCATAAGATGAGAGAAAAATTATGGCGAGACCAATGATATATAGACACTTGTGTCATTGTCTGCTAAGGTACATCGCTAGCCAGGTGTTCACTGACTGTGACCTTCTAGGACTATTCTTACCTTGGGTTCGTAGCCCTCAAAGAATAATGGTACTCTTTCCCAATCTTATCTTGGATGCCCTACGCATCCTCAAAGAGCATCAAATGCCAGATGATTAGCTAATCATCCATTATTTCTTCCAAAGTGAAGACAAGAATGTTGTGTTTATCTCTTCCTCTTAATTGAGGAAGATATGTCCAAGTTTCCTCTGACCAGGAACTTGACTAAGCTCCTTTGTAATTAGGAACTTGTCAGAACTCCGTCTTAGCTAGGGACTTGTCCATTTATCAACAACTTCTTCTTCATGGGTCCTTGAGCTACTGTATCTCTTTCTTTCTTTGATTTCATGAAGTATTTGTTTGAACTTCTTCTTTTTGTAGGGCATCAACCATCGATCACTTTCCTTCCTAGTTTGTCATGTCATTTCTTGCTTCGTGGAAAGTGGCCGTATTGATACATGTTAGGATATTTCATCCTCTGGCTACTCCTTTTATATGCATCAGAATACTATCATATGGATGTTTAGTTCTATTTTCTTGTTTCCACACTTTAATCAATTAGTAGTACTCTATGGGAGAGAAAGTGGAGGTATGTTTCAGAGTTGGAGTCTACTCTTATTCATTGGTTAAAATTTGTGATTATAAATCTTCCTTCAAGCATGTGCCATTGGTTTTCTTGATTGAAAGTAAGATGAGATTCATACATCTCCATATGCCACATTGACCCTCCTATACATATCCATATGATTGCAGGTGAGAGTAAATAAATTCCAACAACGCACGTAATTCATGGCTAGCATCTCTTTTTTGCATTGTATACATACTTTTCAATTACAAGTATTCAAGATGAATTGCAAATTCCAAATGACCTTTGATTTTATGGTCTATCTAGTGGACTTTTTCTTTGATTTTACATTGAATTTAGAAGTTTCTTTGATTTTATATTGAACATAGAAGTTTTAATAGCCATTTTAAAGACAATAATCTTTTTACAAGACTCAAAAGAAAAGGCTAGAAGTTAAATTTTGCAAAAGACCATGTTTTAATAGGCAATTAACTTATAATAAAGTTTTTCTCAGTGAACGTTAACCATCATCATCATCATCATCATCATCAATCAAAAAAAATAATATAAACTGTAATTATGAATACTTAATCATATTAAAATATAAGATAATTATTATTATTTATCATGTCAATAACATTTATAATCATCTTAAATTGTATTTATTGTCAAGAATAAAAATTGAAATATAAAATGCTATGAAAGTATCTCCTACTTATATTTAATATTATGTTAAATTATATTATTAATTCATTATTATTAAACTGATAAAATAAAATTAACATGAATAAAATAACATAAATAATTCTAAAATTTAAAAATTAAAGATGATCAAAATTTAAAAATATAATATATTAAAAATAATTTAAATGAAATTTTAAAATTGTGATATATTAATAAAAATAGCATGATAAATTAAAATAATATCTAACAACTAAGTTAGTTTAGATATTTCATTAATAACAAAAAAATGGCGGCTTTTAACAAAATTAATAAACTTGTTCAAACAAATTAAGAAGTATTAATGTTATGGAAGTTTGAAATGTGTGCTCTAAGTTATTACTGGGCTTCGTGACCATTATTTTCATTCCCATCAGTCATGTTTGCGATGTGCGACAAGTTGGAGAGACACACTCTCAGTTAAATGCAATGAGTCGAATGGCGACAAGTTGTGTGCAATGATTTATGACGAATGCAAGAGTCGGGTGTGACAAATGTGCGACAATAGATGCAACGAGGGGACAAGTTTATATGATGGGTGGAAGGCTACACGAAGAGGTGGAGTCGACCCATGAGTTGGATGAATCATTGTGAAGGATGGGCAAGCGGACGTGAAGTGGGGTGAAACTATGTGTCGATGACCAAAACGTATGGTCGACCTGGGTAGGCCGACCCCATTATAACCATGAAAGATGGGTATATGTTGGTGGAGAATGCATGGAAAGGAGACTCTTTGCCTGTCAATGGACAAATTCTTAAAAGAAATATTTTCCATAGAAGATTATTCTTCTATTTCATAGAATAATAGTTTTTCTATTTTTTCATAATAAAACCAGTTGTGAATGGTTACATTAGGCATTTACGAGAAAGATACCAAATCTCTTTCAGATTTTGATTTTTTGCATAGCAAATCTTTTGGAAAATTGATCTTTATTATTGAAAGATACAGTTAAAAACTCTAGCCTAGATATGACACTATTTTCAACTTCATAAAACTTTGATGAAGATAAACCTTTAGTGAAGAAATTGTTTTATATCAACACAATGAAAGGTATCAATAACAAAATAAAGATTCTCTATAGAACAAATACTTCCAAAAAACTCTATAATTGTCATCCAGAGCTATCTAAAGAAGACAATGACTTCCTCTCTGCTAAGGAAATCACAACTTTCAGAGGAACAATCCAAGGATACACTTTATCTTGAAGAATAAGAGGTCTCATCACGAGCCGGCTTATCATAATCACAAATATTATAACCTGCTGACTTTGCCAAATACTGCATATCATAACAGGGCAATGACTCAAGATTGTTACAATCAAGAGGCAAGGGGTCTCATCACGAGCCAGCTTATTCAACAAATTTATAAATCAAGTGAATGATTGTGTTATAAATTGGCCACCAAACCAAGATATTGTTCTTTAAGAATAAAAATAAAAAGCAATAAGTGCAGATATGGATTCTTCTTTGAGAATTGTAGATTTTTTCTAGTAGGATACAGGATCGTTGTTGGGTAAAAGGTAACCCTGTCGAGGCTATGAACGCTTGCTGGTAGCAAAGGCTCTACCTACGACAAATGATTATATTTTAAAACTGCTTTACAAAGAAGACTTTGTTTTATCTTTACAGACCAAGTAATGACTGATGTAAATGCAAGGACTAACTTGAGGTAGCAAATAATCAAAGTTGAAAATAGCTGAAGCAAAATGTCATTGACAATTTAGAGTATAATGTTCTTTATCTTTCCATAATAAAGTTTAATTTTCTGAAAAATTTGTTGTTTTGGAAGCTGAAAAAGTTCAATAGAAACACAGAGATAATTGGTTCTTCCAAGTGAATCGCCAATTGTTGTGGCCACCAACAACCCCCCTCCTTATGAGGTATTATTGCTAATACTAAATAAGTGGGGACCATCAAAAAAATTAGTTAATGTTATATTTTCTTTTTAGATGAAATCTACAACATCTTGGACTTAGGAAAATACCTTGAAAAATCTAGAAAAGCTAAGTTTCATAATGAAGAAAATTAAATTTACTCCCAAAAGGATATCGCATCATGCAAAGGATGATAGGATACACCTTACAAAGAGTTAAAATGATAAAAGGCGATATTGCAACGCGAAAACTTCATCGCATCGCATATGCTGAAGACAAACGCTCTCATTGAAAAACTTTAAAACATCACCGATATGCGATATCGCATATCGCACATCGCAAATATCACAAGAATTACACAAGAATTATAACAATCTGTGACATTGCGATATTGCGATACCGCAATACTGCGACATCTCAAATTTGTGATACTGCGATCTACGATAAAAATAACACGATGATATTGCGACATTGTGATACTGCAATCTGCGACAACGCAAAGCAAAAATGCAGGAATCCTCCATTGCAGTTGGTTCTGGCTCATTGTTCAAGAAAACCCTTTAGCCAAAAACTGGTCATATATTTTAATGCGAATTAATGGTTTATTTCCAGTTGTTAATGAAGTAGGGTGTTGTGTTTTTCGAAAAAATAACTCACGTAAGGTGGCATGTCTTGTATATCTTCGGCATTTAAAAGTTTTCCTGTTATTAGTCCTTTATCATTACTTCTACCTCAATGTAAATTGCAGGAAAGAAGGACGAAGCATTACACAGGGCACTATGCAGAAAACAACGAAGAGGGAAGGCAACTCTCCAATGTACATTTCAGAAGGCATACTTAATCCGCTCAAGGAAGAAAAAGAGCCGCAGAACTCTTCGGAGGCATCTATCACAAATTTCTCATGCATAGTCATGGTTGAATGGATACTAAAAGACGCTGATACCAGAAAAAACAGTTTAATTCTCAGGGTCAAGAGCTCACAGAAATACTATTTTTACAAATTTTTGCGTTTTATACGGAATGAGAGAAAAAGGCGTAAGAGGCAAAAACCGCATCAGGGAAGCCCGGATCAAGAAATAGAGGGAGTTTATGATGTGCGATTAGCACTTAGCACTAATTGTGCATCACTAAGAAAAATTGTTCGAAAAGGAAGGTCCCTAGTTGCTCAGTCACCTATGCGTCCCGAAAACTGCAAAAAAATCAGCGATAGAAGCAAACTGGAAACATAAGCTATCCAAAGGTTAACCAAGTTGAAATGGGATTTTTACCAGGCATACATGATAATGATACATATTCATTGGGTGATTCTCAAGTGTATCATCAATTTTACTGAGAAGAGAATGCCAGCTCTTGTCGTTTCTGTTTGCTTAACTCAACCAAAGGCGGAAGACAGTGAGTCGACTCTAGTCAAAAAAACACTAAATGCTTGTGACATTAAGGAGTAGATTTAGAAATAGTTAGTAGATTTAATTTTAGAATAGTTTTTATTAGAAAGAGGACGGTCATTTAAACCGAATCCTCAAATTCTGTAAATAAGTTATTTAGTTAGTAGTATTTAAACCCTTCTCATGCATTTAGAGAAGCGTCCAGAAATTTATCAAAAAAATGTCCTCAGAACATGCACTTTTGCACCCTCTGAGGAGGTTTTGGTGAATGAATGGAACAACGTTTATTTGATATTTGCATTTGATATCTGCTACTGATGTTGCACTTCTGTACTCTTAGTAGATGTTGAATCAAGGAGAGATAAATCAATCATTGCTTGAAGCTCATGTGTAGGACTAGTTATAAATGGTACTTTTATCTCTTAACCATTTCTGCTTATGTGTTAAAGTGATATTCAGTTTTTAGTTATTTATATGTTACACCATGAATGTCTGAGTTATCATTTCGCACTTTTGTACAGTGATAACTATTTGTTTATGTTTAGTGTATGAATAGCTCATTTATGCGATAAGTTTTAACAGCTGTTTCATCTAGCTTCTTATACGAAGTAGCTCATTTTTATCGAATTCTTTTCTTACGATAGCTGAATGATCTTTATTACCAGTTATTGTATGAAATATTTTTAGATTGCATAGAAGAAAGATCACACCCCGGGTTAGCATAAATTTCGATGTTTTTTCTGTTTATTAGAATACATAGCATAGCATTAGATTAGATAGAAGTATTCCAGTCTGAACAGAAACACCCTTCTTTCACACATACACATACACTGAATTGGGAAACTGGTCCCAGATCCCCAGTCGGACCCGCTATACCAAGCGGATAAGGAGCTGCCAACCAAGGTTTGGATCGGGTGGGTATTCCCCTTGTTGTCGACCTGATTTTTAGGGCCTTCAACATATTTGGCACTAGAAGGAGGGCATGAACTATGAATGGCAAGTAAATCCAAATCAAAATACCATTCTGAAAGTAATTCACCCTCACCATCTCCTCCAACTTCTCCATTACATTTAAATCCAGAGTTAGAAGTCACTAGAGCATCATCCACTGTTACAAATCCTGACATTTCAGATCAATCTGTAATTGAACCTCATGAAGTTGAATCTCTGATTCATAAAATTCAACTATTTTCCATTTCCCCTCAAAGATCTGATAAATCTCAGGGCAGCGTTACTTCGCAGTATAACCCTTCTCATCCCCTGACCAGACTTAAGAGTGAAAAGTTCGATATTTGGCCAACCGAACTACCTCTTCCTAAAAGGAAAACAGCAAGGAAGTCACTTAAACGGTCTGACAGCAAGACTCTTTCATCAACATCTTCCATATCAACTTCTCCACTGTGAAGTCAACCATCTACTCCACCACCCCAGACCATTATCAATCCACCTAGTGGAATCCCTACATCTCCTCCTCAATCATCTGCGATCATAGTCACCTCATCTTCTCAATCACACGGATCATTTCCTGCGAATCACCCTGTTAGCAGTTCAGCAATGACCCAATCTCCATGGAACAATCCTGGGGCAGTCTTAATGCCTGTGCCCTTGAGTCAAATATCGGCCCATCCTGAGAAATGGCTGCCCAAGTTCAATCCTGAGGCAGGCATGCTCGCAGAAGAGCACACAAATAACTTTATGCTATCTGTCAACCTCAACGGGGTTACTAATGAAGATGTTGTTGTTCGACTATTTCCTTATACCCTACAAGGAACAACCGGATCCTCATATTTTTCATTACCCTCTGGATCTATTATCAGTTGGGACATCTTCCAAGACCAATTTCTAACCAAATTTGGTGACGACAGGTCTACAACAACATTAATCAACGACTTATCCAACCTTAGGGCAGAATCTAGAGAACCGATCAAAGATTTCAATCTATGTTGCAATAATATTCTAAACAAAATTCCTATTGCTTCCCAGCCCAGCGAGGAAGTGCGATGTGAATGGTATATCACTACATTACCATCAAACATAGCAATCTTCGTGTACAGGGCTAATAAAACAACTCTTGCTGAAAACATGAAAGAAGCCATAGCAGTAGAGAAACGAATAATAGCCTTAGAAAAGAAATCCGCATTAGAAGACTGGAAGTCTAAGAAGGTCACCTTCAAAGAAGAGTCCAAGAAAAAACAAACAAAAGATCCATTCGATTTGGAGGGATTGCAAGAAGTTCTTAAGGCCATTTCTAATGAAATGCTCGACATAAAAAAGCAAGTAGCAGAAACTTCTTCAAAAAGGCCCTACATAGCTTTTAAGAGAGGCCTGTCAACGGATTCAAGGCTGCCCAATGCTATAACAAATGCTGAATCCGAGGAAGAGGAAGAGGGAATTGCCACTGAAGGGAAAACTGATGATGAAGAAGTAGTAGAATTACAAGGAATGTGGGATTTCATCCTCCCACAAGAGGAAGATCAAGAAGTATTCCCAGTTAACACACGAAGTAGAAATCAGCTTGATCCTCCCCAAACTACCCCAAAACCAAAGAGCACAAGCTCTGCAAGAAATGATAAGGTCGTAACAAAGAAAACGACATCTAAAGCGACTCAAACTAGCCTAGTCCAAACAAATTCACCTACTCCATCTAAAACACTGATCGTTTAGGATGAAATGGAGTACAATATCATAGACAACATGAAAAAGACTAGGGCAAATATCACTCTATATGAATTGAGCAAGCTAAACCATCAACAAAAGATAATGATGAAAGAATTACATGTTGTGCCAGTTGCACCATTTCCTGCCATTGTAATTTCTCAAGCTTCTCAGAACATGGGAAGACCTCCAAGTAATACAACTAACAGCATTCATCCAAATTACATCGCCTTAATTGGAGGTAGATCGAGGTCTCATACTCCCCCTTTTCTCCTTACTTATGAAATTTTCAACAAAAATGTACATAATTGTTTAGTGGATTCATGTGCTTCATCGAATATTCTACCGAATTCCATATGCACTAAATTAAACGTTCAACCACAGAAATCCACTATTCGCATCGTTCAATTGGATCGGTCTCAAGTCAAAGCCATCAATGAACTAAATCAAGTAACCATAAGGCTGTCATCCAACCCAAAGGTATGTCAAGTAATTGATATTTTAGTAGATGATATCCCTGATTTTTATGGCTTAATTCTTAGCAGGGGTTGGTCAGAAAAATTGCATGGATACTTCTCAACTGACTGGTCGCATATGTGGCTGCCTTACAATGGTAAGCCAAATCAAATAAAAGTGGAACGAGAATTACATCAAAAGTACATAGTAACGGAGTTAGAAGGGGAAAATGAACTAGTAGCATATAACAGTAGCATAATTGGCAAATATTCAGTATATTCTTTTCTCGACAATTTTAATGCTCATACATCCCCATATTTAGAACATTCTATTTTGTCCCATGTCGAAAATTTTCCTCAAACGGATAGTTCAAAATGTATCAATTTTTTAGATCAACCTGTAAATAAATCTTTGTTTTGGAAATTATTTTTTGATGGCTCTAAATCCAATGAAGGAGTAGGAGCAAGATGCGTGCTAATTAGTCCAGAGGGATACAAAATCATGTTAACATGCAGCCTCGAATTTGATTGTACCAACAATACAACAGAATATGAAGCTTTAGTTCAAGGGTTGTACAAAGCAATCGGGCTAAACATAAAGTATCTCCAAGTCTCCAGAGACTCTGAAATTGTAGTCAGACATGTACAGAATACTATACATTGCTTGTCAGGTCATTTAAAACACTAGCAATCTCTAGTTCAAGATCTGACTGAGCATTTTATAGCATTCAATATTTCATCAACTCCCAGACTCCAGAATGCAAGCACTGACCTTTTAGCTAACGTAGATTCTAAGCTCATTCCTTCTGAAGATTTTAGTCCAGATAGATTTTTAATAGAATTAATCTTTAGACCTTCTATTCCTGACAACATCATAAATTGGAGAATATTCAACGACGATCCTGATATCATAAATTTCCTTACTTCTGAAGGATCCTACTCCAACCAAATAATCGACGAAGATCAACATGATCGGCAATTACAGCAAGATAGCACTCACAATGCTATACCTAAATCAGTGGTCAAGTTAGAAGACCTGTACGATTTGAAATATCGGTTTAAAAGGTCCAACAATTCAAAGCTCCAAAGTTCGACCTTGAATTACGAATTGGTAAACCTAGGAACCGATGCCAAACCCCAAAACATAAATCTAGGCCTTGGTCTAGCCCTTGAAGAAAAGCTAGCATATATTCATCTTTTGAGACAATACAAAAACCTGTTTTATTGGAATTATGATGAACTTAAAACATACGACACCTCTATCATCCAACATACTATCCCGATGATCGATAACGAAAAACTTGTCCAAAAAAATTTGAGAAAGATTCATCCCAACTTAGAAAATCAGATAAATACCGAACTCAATAAGCTGTTGAAAGCCAAGATAATTTTTCCCGTCAGACATTCTGAATGGGTCTCCAATATGGTACCTGTTAGAAAGGAAAATGGAGATATTAGGATTTGTATTGACTTTCACATTCTCAACAAAGGCTGTCAAAAGGACAACTTTCCCTTACCACCTATGGAGCAGATATTGCAGGCAGTGGCAGGCTCTGAATTAATGTCTTTCTTGGATGGATTTTCAAGATACAACCAAGTGCTGGTGAATCCTGATGATCAATTGAAGACCACATTCAAAACTAAATGGGGCGCATATGCATATCGCAAGATGCCATTTGGTTTGATTAGTGTTGGTGCCACATTCCAGAGAGCCATGGACATTACATTTAAAGGTTTAGTCAATAAGTCAGTACTAATTTGTTTGGATGATATAACCGTGTACTCCAAGAAACGAGGCAACCATCTCAAAGACTTAAAGAAAATCTTCCAACGATGTTTAAGGTACAAAATTTCACTTAACCCAAAAAAATCTTTTTTCGCATTAAGTGAAGGGAAAATTCTAGGATTCATAGTGTCAAAATCTGGTATTCACATCAACTCTGATGGAATCAAAGAAATTTCTGAAATATCCCTACCTCATAAAAAAAAAACAATGCAATCCTTCCTTGGTCAAATCAATTTTGTAAAGAGATTTGTTCCAGATTTTTCATGAATTGTATCTCCTTTACAAACTATGATAAAAAGGGACTCTATTTTTAAATGGGGCCAAGATGAACATGAAGCGTTTAACCTGATAAAACAGGCTATCATTAATACTCCATCTTTAGAAACTCCGAATTTCTTAGAGCCTTTTATTTTATACACATTTGCCTCAGATAAGTCATATGCTGCGATACTCACTCAAATGAATCAAGAAAAGACGGAAGCACCAATTGCGTTTTTTAGTTCAAATTTGCAAGGTGCTCAATTAAATTACTCAGACGTAGAGAAACAGGCTTATGTTGTTTCCAAAGCGATCAAATATTTCAGACCTTTTCTACTCAAAACCCACACCAAAATTATAGTACCGTTTCCAGCGGTAAGAAATCTTCTGGTACAAAAGGATGTGGGTGAGAAGAGGTCCAATTGGGTAACTAACTTATAAGAATATGACATAGAAATTAAACCAACAAACATTGTAAGAGGTCAAGGCTTTTGTAAAATGCTGGCTGGAGCGTCACAAATTTCTGAAATCCCATCTGTAGAGGTACAAGTGTGTGAGGTAAGCCTAAACGATGAGCAGTCATTATATGCTGATATTATTTATTATCTTAAAAATGGATATGCTCCTTCATACCTCGATTACACTAAGAAAAGAGCTCTAAGATTAAAATCAAAACAATATCAGCTAATAAATGATATTATTTTTATAATGAATTACGATTCTGTTCTTCTTAGATGTCTTGAGAAATATGAAGCTGATAAAGTCTTGCAGGAACTTCACGACAGACCAGCAGGCAGACACTACGCTGGAGACGCTACTGCACATAAAATCTTGTGCGCAGGATATTACTGGCCCACGTTATTTAAAGATTCGCACATTTATGTGAGGAAATTTCAAGTTTGCCAAACTAATACTAGAATATAGAAGAAGCCATCCTTACCACTACAACTAGCTAACATAGACCAACCTTTCAGTCAGTGGGGATTCGACATAATAGGTGAGATCGTTCCTCACTCTTCCAAGCAACATAGATATATCCTTACAACAACATATTATTTTACTAAGTGGGTAGAAGCAGTTCAACTCAAGACGACTAATGCTAAAATATCATTGAGTTCATAGATCAACCTATAATCACCAGGTTTGGATTACCTTCCGCTTTAATGTTTGATAATGCATCATACTTTTCTGGAAATGCAATGACTGAGTTTGCTCTTAAAAGAGGATTCAAACTTAAATATTCGGCCAATTATTATCCTTACCTTTTCATTACCTTTTACATGATGATCTGCAGCCTTCTACGTTGATATATGGTGACACAATATTGGCATGGAGTCAATGTATATATATAAAAATCATGACATTGATATTATGTGGCCATTATCAATATATTGGTTGTATTATATATTGCCTATAGGTGCATAGTTATGGTACCTTGCCATGTTATATTATTGGTATACGACAATAGTACTCCATTTTATATTGTCTTATATAATGGTTATTTATATATTAATATATGTTGTGTCAGGCGAGCCACCAATTTGATAATGAGCATTCTCTCGAGCCACTCATTGTCTGTTTGTTCGATCAAGGTCTCATACTACTGCAAGTATTTCGTAAATGGCATGGAAATAATACATATATCATTGATATGGAATGGATATATTATTGTTATATATTTTTATTGATGTGAATATGGAACTAGTTATCTGTGCTTATACTTGTAGGTCTTCACGGTTTAAGAATATCCCACTACATATCCACCATATTAAATGATATAAGTTGGTCATATTCAAAGGAATAAACCTAGAGAAGTGTGTAGCATCAATACCAAGTCTTTCATTCTTAAATGGCTTATATGATATAGGAAATTATGCCAGATAATGGCAAATCATCTCAGGATTGATTTCGAGTTGATTAAATGTCTTACCATTGCAATCACTAGTAATGCTCCCAATCATCTCAGGATCCATTATCATGTTACAAAGGTAGGTGTTAACTGGCTCTAGTTTCTCACCAGTAGAAGCTTCTTGTTTCAATTTACAGATCGCACTAAATTTTGGTTGAGAGGATTATATGTTGGTGTGGTGGTATATTGAACAACAATATTCTTTATGTTTCATACCTCCTTTCTCCTCCTCATCATAGAAAGAAGAAGATCGCCCTCAAGCTCTATATTAATGGCTACCCAAAACTCTCTTCAAATGATAGCAAAAGAATACAAATACACCTTTCTCTAGCATGAATAAATGAATTCTTTCAGTGGCATTTGTCATGCACAAATGGGGGTTTGGAGTAACATTTGAAGACCCTACCCATAAGACTTGTGAAAAGTTATAAACATGAGACTGTTGGATTTTTTTTTGTTATGATAAGAGAAAAATAGTAGCTAAGATAGTGAGTTTGGGAATCGAACAAGATTCTAGATGAAATAATTATGAAAGTTTCAAGTCTAAAATTCGAGTAATTTTCCAACAATATTACATTTTCAACATTGTTTGGTTGCATGCATTATGACAGAAGTTTTTTTGCTTGTTACATTAAGAGGGTAGAAATAAAATTGTGCAATGAATTGTCTAGAGAGGGATTACATGTCTCTTTTGGACAATATGACTGGGGTCTTGTATAAATGCAACGTGGTTATGATATTTTGATCGGAGATGGAGGACATTGTAGGGAAAATACTAGAAAATACTTTTTCTATCAGATATAATCTACATGTATGGTGTTTGTTGGCTTTATTATAATTTAATGCAAAAAGAACATCAATATCATAATCATAATTTTAACAATAGAAAACATTGGTGCTTGTGATTTTCTTGCAAATATTCATTCTATCCCTTTGCCATTGATGTCAAAGGGGTAGGTAAGGAGAGGAATCGAGGACTAAAAGGAAGAATATCACTGTGTTTCCATCAATACCAAAGGGAGATATTATTGGTATTGTTTTCATTGATGGAAAATAAGAAACAACAAGTCAAAGAAGGTAAAAGAGTAGCAAAGGAAAAGGAACAACGAGAACAAGAAAGGAAAAGGAGTAGTATCAAGGAATTGTAAAGGAGTAGCAAGAAGCAACAGTAAAGAACTATAAAGGGAAAGGAGAAACATCATAGAACTGTAAAGGAGCATGACAAAGTAGCAATAAAGAAATGTGGTCACAATATGTGAGAAGGAACAACTGAGAGGCATGGTTGTTCCAACTAATATTATTATGGTTGTTACAACTATTATTCTTATGTTATGTTTTATATGTTGATGCTTCTCATGTCATGATATGATTGTGATTCTTTGAGATGTTCATCAACTGGTGATGTTGGATTGTTCATGTTTCTATATGCATATGACGACTAAGATCAGATGTTGTGGTGCAAGGCAAAGGAAAAGGTAAAGATACAAGGCAAAGAATTAATGTAAGGAAAAGAGAAAGGAAAATGCATGAAGAATGTTGTTGTGCTTCTAATGTTGTGATGTGTTGTAGTTGTTGATGTGTTACTAATATATATTGCAAAGGCTATGGATGCTATCCTTTTTTATCCAATCATTACAGGTGGCTGAAAATAATATTTTGTGAATAATTTATTTATTTTAATATTAAAAATATCAAAAGGTGAGAAACAAATGAATGGAATGCTAAGAGATAAGTACCTTCTCTTCATATTCATGTTTGGAATACCAACAACCGTCAATTTTTTCTTATAAAAATGTGTGAGGTTTCAAGGCTATATGGTTAGAGAGTTGGAGTGTGTGAGCGTTTATTGAGGTGTGATGCATTAGATAACAGGAATAGATGAAGCTTATGTGAAGCATATTTGAAGGGAATAATAGTCAGAAATGAAGATGGAGATATGCATAATTTATGACCAGGTAAACCAACACAATTCTTTTCTTGTTTGTATCAAGGGATTGTAGTCTCCTTTCAAGTTGTGGCTTGATTAATATCTAGTTAGAGTTCGTTAAGGTAAGAGCCTCTTGTGGGTTGTCGCCTATAGAAAACATATGGGATTTGGAGCTCCCTTCCATATTCTAGATTGGAGATTAATAGAGGCAACAATCTCCTGTAGCTTGGAGCCTACAAAATAATCAAATGTAATAAGTAGTAGGATCTTTCCTTTGCATCACAATAATGATAAAATCATGGTTTTATCCCTTTATGGGTTTCCACTTATATCTGGTGTCAATATGTGTTGTTATTATGTGTTGATGTGATGTTTTGGTTTGATTATTACTTTTTGTTCACATATTTAATTTGTTAGTCATTATTTGTTAAGTTTCTCATGTAATGTTTCAGTTAATGAGATTAATGAAAAGAGTTTTAATGTCTATGAATGGAATAAATTGATTCACCTCCCCTCTCAGTTTAGTGAAGTTTTCATCACCTACCACCCTGATTCTATAGACAATCTCTCTTGAGATGCTCCTTACCACAATTCCAACGCTACAACTGTCCCTTACAATCATCTTTATTCTGTTGCCCTCCAATTTGAGGCCCATTAAACATCTTGAAGGGTGAAAAAGTTTCTTTATCACTTCCATATTGGGATATTGTTCCTTTTGGCTACCATTTACATTTAGCTTTGTATTTCAATTTCCAACCTTGTTGAGATTGTCTTATGCTTTTATTTCTCATAATAGTGCTTCAAATTCCCAATGAATTCTTTAAGTCATTGAGGCTCATCATACTCAATATGATCTTTAAATGATAATGACAATCCACTGACAAATGCATGAAATTTCAATTTCTCATCCTTAAGATAAGGTACATACCTCACTAACTCCAGGAGCTTAGTCGCATGCTCCTCATTCATCATCGATCCCATCATTAGATCATAGAATTCCTTGTATTTACTCTGATCGTACCTCTATGAAAATTATTTCTTCCCAAAAAGTATCTTGAATTCATGCCAATTCAACTTTTATATCGTGATATCTCTAACCCTCTTGACATATTCTCACCATATGTATGCTTTCCCTTTGAGTCTGAAGTTAGCTATTTTGGCCTTCATATTCTCTATGTAATCATGCAACTCAAAGAACCTATTCATCTCATGTAACCATGCATCTGCATCTTTTGGTTTCTTCAAATTTCCATCAAAGGTAGGTGGATTTTCTTTCTTGAACTCATCTAGAAAATATCCCCTACCATTCCTCTCTTAAGGATGATAACGATGATGACCATGGTACCTCTCGGAACCAATACTAGAATAGAACATGTATCCATGACCTCTCCTATCAGGTGTGTCCGAGAACCTACCATCTCTAATCTTGTCATATCTATCTATCATGTGTCTGCCATCTGACCTACTACCATATTCTCCATTAGTCCTATCCTCGTATCCATGACTAATTCTAACTGGTCCTTGGATATGCAAGTCTAACAAGCTATGAAGGATAACTACATTAAATTCTTCTTGTTTCTCTTGTGCGCTAACAAGTCTCTCTTGTGATTGAATGATCTAGAAATTATCTTCCATAGAACTTCTTATCTCTGACTTCAAACTTATTAGAGTGTCTCTATAGGGAGAATCCTATGAAAAATAGTATCCTATCTTGGTAGTCATCTTTGATCTTCTTTTCCTACAACTATACCATGTCATCTCAACTAAAATTCAAACATAATCGACACACCTTAGTATAGTTCATAGGAGGATATCTCATCTCCAAGATCAACCGGATTAGAGAAATACATGTATAAACATAACAATAGTAGTATATATACATTGTCTCAATATGCATATAGTTATCATGGATGAATATGCCATAACAATGACAATGCATGCATAATGACATATTGACAATCACATGCATAAAAAATTCATATCTGACATGCACTCACGATGATCACTTCCCAACAACAACACATTCAACTTATACATGAAAAAATAACTACAATAACGACCATCACCATGCATACACATAAATCACAAGTACAACCTACATGCATGCATGAAAACCATATTCCTCACATCTATTCCTACAGGTGAACCATGCTCTAATACTACTCTGTAACACCCTCCTCCCACATTTACCCAAGTTAACTAGTCCACCATGGTAAATAGGTGACAAAGAGTTACTATCATATGATTCAACTCCCCATGTACATTTAAGGATATGGAATCAACAAACAAAAACCAAACTTACCTTCCTAAGAAGCTACAGGAACCCCAGCAGCTAATGAACCACTCCAGGTGTCAAACCCTAATTTAACCTCTTTTCTGATTGAGCAAGACCCTTAGTCATAGCCATGACAATCCCTCCATGTGAATGAAACCCTCCACCCACTCCCACAACAATACATTCATGTGCCTCTAGCCTTTTACAAGTAGTTATGTGTCAGTGACCCTGGATTTTGAGCCACCTTCTTAGGGCTAGGAATCAAGCCTCTTCCATGAGCTTCATTAAACTTCCATAAATGATAAATAACAATGAAAGAAGGTGACTAACATAAAAAAATTGAACAAGGTCTTCACTTGACGGTTAACACCCATGACATGCATTCCGTCAAACACATCATGAACATGTAATCTATAAGTCATAACAACGAATATGAACATTTAGGCCTCATACTTATCTGAGATTCATCAAGATGGTTTGATTCCCTCTCACAATAGCTTCATTATCATCTATCAGGTCATATGTTGATTAAAAATTCATTTACTAATTGAAAGATGATGAGTGCCATAACCAAAGTTTGTCATAAACCATTATTATAACCAACATATAACCATAAAAATAACAATTATAGAACAACCATTAAATCCACATAATAAAAATTAAATTACACATAAAACACAAGAGAAAAAGAGCTCTTATTAACATTTTCAAAACCCAACCAAGAAAGGGACTTCATCGTACCACGCAACCATATATTGGGCTAAACCAAATCTCTCATTGAGCCAATCACGCATGTGCCATATTCCAATCATGAATATGGGACTTAAAACAAAACAACTAGGGATTTCTTATGATGTACAACAATCGACCAAGGGATTCGTAGGCCCAATCCCTCATCTATACAACCAGGCTTTACCGCAATCCCTTCATATATTGGTCCATGAATCACTAGGCCTATACACACATGGATACCTTTGTATCTCTCCACCTAAATTATCAGTAATTTTTCCATCTCCACCTTCTAGGATTTACCCTATATCCTACCATTTACTGGTCTAGTATTACTAGGCCCAATAAGGGTATACACAATTAGGCTTTACTGTAATCCCACCTTTACTAGTTTCTGCCTTGACACCAGCTCACTTTTTTTTAAAACCTTCCAGTAATCCAACTCAACCGAATAAGAGAAACCCATCATACCATGGCTATCTAGAAATGGAAAGGCAAGGTTGAAAACCCTTGTCACACATGGAAAAGTTGATGCCAATTATAGCAAGAGAACCAAATACACACATGTGTGTACCATGCATGCCAAAACTAGCAAGGAAATCACACATGCAAATTGATACCTACCAGTAATCGCATTATAGTTGCTAGATCCCATTCTTCCTTGATTTATCATGGCTTCCCTTTGGTTTCTTATCCTTCCTATACCTTCCTTCCTCTTATCCTAGAGTTCTCTAAGAATACATTAAGTGTATGAGAGTATGAGAGAGTAGTGAGTATAAAGAGAAAACTCCAAAACCGAACTAAAGAAAGGTTTGTGAATTGATCCTCAAAATAATTTTTATCAATGAGGCCTATATTTTCTTCATTTTCCTCCTCACACGAAACCTGTCACCATTCACCTTCCTTTTCTTCTAATTTCCATTATTTTCATAAATAAAATGCCAATTAATGCCTCTTTTACTTTTCAATGCCTTTTCCATTTCCTTTGCCAATTTCCATTGCCATAATAAACCAAGTGAACACCCACACTAGGATTTTTTTCCCAACATTCATATTTGAATAAGTGTTCCATGGCCCTGGTTATTATTTTTCCTTTATTAACATTATTTTGTGGAATTTTATCCTGGGGGTGTTACAATATGTCACATATCATTGCCTTTCTTACATTCAAGGTATGTTCAAAGAAAACACATAGGATAATATATGACATGTGATGGGTGATAAGGATCATTTAATTGTTGTTAAAGGATATTAGATCAAATTGTTAGGTGCACAAATTATTTCCCCGACTACTTGGGGTCAAGTCTCTAGAGAGATGTCGTAACTAGCCAGTTTGTGGAATTTATAGAATAGTTTTATCAAGTGTAATATTGTTAAATGTAAGCTTGTTCCTTTCAAATTCAAACAATACACTTGCAATACTATTTTTCCTACATTTGGAATTTCAATTTCATTCAATAAAATTATATGTTTAATTACATTGTAAGGAATTCCATTTGGGAAGAGCTCCCTTAGCTACCACTCTGCACTCCTCTACACTGTTAGAACTAATGTTGGATGATTGAAATTCCTTCTACCCTTAGATCCCACTACTTTACATGTCAACTGAATCTTGACTTGTGGAATTGTTTGACTTTTTAATCTTTATTATAACCCATGGACATACTACAAGTACTTTTCCAATAAGGAATTCATGCCTTCTAGTTGTTAAAGTTCTTCAAGGAGCCATTCGACTCAACCCTTCTTTAGCTTCTAAAGCTTCAGATGGAAAACCCCATTAGAGGCATTGTATAGGGGGAATTGTTGCAAGTGTAATTTCTCATGCACAACATGCACACGGAATCACTTCCCATGTCCATGATTAGCAATAGATCCCGTGTAAGAGTTCCTGAGGAGAATTTGATTTAATAACCTCTGAAGCTACAAGCATACAAATATTCGTCAATACTTTCCTCTCCCTCACATATCCTACTATAGCCACAATGCATCCCATGCTTCAGTGCTCAAGCTTGATCCCAGGTTCCTTCAAAGATAAAAGTGAGTCTCGTAATCTTTATCGGGGCTCGAACCCCTAACTGCCCCCTACACATGAAGTCATGGATACAAATACACTTTGCTTCTATGAAGTGTGACCACTATTTCATCATTCCCTTTAAAAATTATTACAGAATGCAACAGAAGAAGGAGGATGAGGAGAATCAATAACAACATGACCATGGCCACATGTTAAGAATCCCATAGAAAATGAAAGATGGAAAAATTGAAATCTAGCTCATATTAATTATAATATGGAGTCCCTTCAAATCCAAACTGAGTGGTTGTGGATTGAGAAAATGTCTTCGACAACATCCATATATTTCATTAACCCCTTTTTGTGGCAATGCATCATGATGTGATCATGATTTCCTGCATATGGACAAATAGTAATGCTATTGTTTGTCATTTTTCCAGTGAGATCCAACCATTATGAAGAATTATCATTATGATTTTCCCAAATTTTTGAAAATATGGGTTTGATTTGTCATTATGAGTTGCACAAAAACTAAAATGATAAATTTGAATGTGAAATTTTGCATACTTATGAATTTTAGGATAAAAGTTTATCGCCTTAATGTTTTGGATAACTATCATAATACCTCACCCTAATGTTTATTTATCATTTTTAAAGCTCTTTTTTTTCATGGTGTAAACCCTTACATTGTTTTAATTAGAGAACTTTTTTCTGTTTTCTTTTTTGTGTTCCCATTGCACTCTGTGTATAGGAATCCGTGGTTGTACCTATTGTTCCAGTTAACGAACACCTATAAAATCCAAGATTGGTGGAGTATATTAATACAAATAGTGGTGAATGAGTTTGATTTTCACCCAAAATCATTTAATGGGCCATTATATGAACAGTATTGCGACAAATCTAAAAGATTAAAAATTCTTTACTTTTTAAAGGAAATAATTTCTAAGTCACTGATCTAGGAGGATCTCATCAGATTAGTTGCACAGTTCATCATCAGTGTACAGTGTGGTCGTCAGCATTCAGTGCGATCAGCTTCGATAGTGTTGTTTATGGTTGATTAGGTGATATTTATTGTTTTTCATGGTGTTCAATTGATATGGTTTTGTACCTAGTTATCAACATGTTGTTTTCGTCAGTTCCACTAGGATTTAGTTGTCGACATATGTTTGTCGCTTGCCTTGTAGGATTGGGTTTTCATCCACTTTGCAGGATTGGTCATCAACATGTGTTGTCATCCACTCATAGGTTTTGGTTGTCGAAAAAGGATTGTCGTTGCCAATGTCGCTTGTGTCGACTATATGCATGTGGTTTTATGTCACATTGTGACAATCATGTTGTAAAAAAACTTAATTATGTATTAAAACCATAAAAATACACCTAAACCTAACTCATTGTATTAAACGCTAATCCATACAACAAAAAATATTACCTAAGTCATAAACACCATTACAAAAGCTAAACCTATATCAATACATTACAACTATTTATTAAAAAATAGATTGGCTAAGTCGAAAACCCTAAACCTATGCTCATAACGACTCTCATCCCATGTTAAAACATGTCAAAACATTACAACATACACAAATTGATGGTGCAAACCACAGAGGGTTAGTAGAGCATAGTGGAGTATGCATCGACATGTGAATACAGCATAGGAGTTGTTAACCATCGAAACAACTGTTATCGTAGCTGTGTTATAAACCGTCGGATGTATGTTGTGTGAATGGTTGTGGAAGCCGCAGCCTTGACCACAGTAGGAATAGTGAGCACCAACTTTGGTCATGTAAACAGAGCTTGGAGTTCACTACAAAATTCATCGTAACCACAAGCCTAAATTGTAGTCAAAACTATAGCGAATAAGTGTGGTCCCATGGACATGTCACAGACCAAGACCCGAAATCACTGACAACTAACCTACAAGGTGGTAGATTATGGTTAGACTGGTAGTCACATGTATGGGTTTTGTTATAACCAAAGTTATTTTTGGGTTTTTGTATTAAACATTTTGATTATGTTAATTCGAGGACCATGTAACCTCTCACTTATGTGTCCTTTCACAACTAGACCGAACCAATTCAAACCCAAAATGTAGTGAATTCATGCCATGTTTATCCCAAAAGAGTTAAAATGTACCTGCGGGCCTATAAGAGGTAGTTTTGTCCATTGAAGGAGATTAGTGGTTTTGGTTTTTGTATGTAGATTCCTGAGGTCATAGGCAGTTTGGTTTTCAGAGTAGCAGGAGCATCCAGAGACAGAATTGGGAATCATGATAGGTATTGGAAAGCTGGTTTAGAGAGCTATCTATTAACAGTGACCAAAAGTGTCTGTGTGCACATTCAGTCAGGTAAAATATCCATTTAATCGACCTCTACTATTACAATTTTAATAAATAGGTTGCCCATCTTGAAAGTGAACCCAGAGACGTAGTCCATCAGGAACGAACTTTCTAATCAACTTTTATGTCTGGTATCAATGTGCTTTTACTATTTTCACTTGTGTTATGCATATTTCTTATGTTAATAAACTATCATAAATGCTTTCATCTCAATTCATTTCCTCGATTTCCGCACTTTCAAGTAATACTGAATTCATTAATGGCTAATCAATTCTACATTAGTTTTAAAAATGTAATAAAAATACATTGCCTAAGTCTAAAACCATAAACCTATGATCATAAAAAATCTCGAACCATGTTAAAACATGTCAAAACATTACAGTATACATAAACTATTGGTCCAAACCACATAGGGTTAGCAGACCGCGACAGAGTATGCATCGGCATGTGAATAGAGCATAGGAGTTGTTAACCATCGGAATAGCTCTTACCATAACCATGTTACAAACCGTCAGAGGTATGTTGTTTGAAAATTTGTGGTAGCCACAACCTTGACCGCAACAAGAATGGGCAGCACCAACCGTGGTCATGTGAACAAAGCTCGAAGTTCACCGCAAAATTCACCGTAACCACAAGCCTAAATCGTAGTTGAAATCATCGCAAATAAGTGCTGTCAAATGGACATGTCGCAAAACAGTAGTTGGAACTGCCTACAAATAACCTGCAAGGTGGTGAGTTATGGTTAGACCACCAACCACATGTAATCGTTTCATCCTCCACACAGTTAATCTGACCTCCAAAGGATTTTGCTATAACCAAATTTATTTTTGGCTTTTCGTATTAGAAATTTTGGTTATGTTAATTCGAGGCCATGTAACCTCTCATCTAGGTGTCCTTTAACAACTAGACTGAACCAATTCAAACCCAGAATGCATCTAAATCATGCCATGTTTAGCCCAAAGGAGTTAAAATGTACCTGCAGGCCTATAAGTGGCAGTGTTTTCCATTGAAGGGGATTAGTGGTTTTGGTTTTCTATGCAGATTCTGGAGGTCATAGGTAGTTTTGTTTTCAGTGTAATAGGAGCATCTCAAGTTGGAATTGGAAATCGTGAATGGCATTAGAAAGCTTGTTCAGAGAGCTATCTATTGAAAGTGACCAAAATTTCCTACCTACACATTCTGTTTAGTCAAATATATGTGTAATCGACCTCTATTATTTAATCCTAATAAAGTGGTTGCCCATACTTAAAGCGGACACAGAGACAGAGTCCATCAGGGACGAACTCTGTAATCAACTTTATTATGTGATATCGTTGTGTTTTTATTGTTTTCACTTATGTTATGCATCTTTCTTATGTTTAATAAGCTGCCGTAAAGACTTTCTTCTCAAGCAGTTTTGTCGATTTCCGCACTTTCAGCTAACATTCAATTCATTAATGTCTAATTAAATCTACATCAGTTTTAAAAATGTATTAAAAATACATTGCCTAATTCTGAAACCCTAAGCCTATTCTCATAACAACTCTTAGCCCATGTTAAAACATGTCAAAACATTAAAATATACATAAACTATTGGTCAAAACCGTAGAGGGTTAGCAGACCACAGCGGAGTATGCATCGGCATGTGAACAGAGCATATGAGTTGTTAACCATCGGAACAGCTCTTACCATAATCACGTTATAAACAGTGGGAGGTATATTGTGTGAATAGTTGTGGAAGCTGCAACCTTGACTGCAACGAGAAAAACCAATACCAACCGTGGTCATGTGAACAGAGCTCACAGTTCACCAAAGAATTCACTGTAATGGCAAGCCTAAACTGTGTTTGAAGCCATCATGAATAAGTGTTGTCACATGGACACATTGCAGACCGGTACCCGAAACTATCGGAAACTGACCTGCAAGGTGGCGAGTTATGGTTGGATCTCCAGTCACATGTAACGGTTCCATCCTCCGTGTGGTTAACCTAACCGCCAGTGGGTTTTTTTATAACCAAAGTTATTTTTGGGTTTTTGTATTAAAAATTTTGGTTATTGTTTGTGAGAATAATTTCAGCAAAATCACATAAAAAATCATTTGTCATTACATGGTCCTCGAATTGTTGTCACAAACAAGATTATGGATCACAAAAGTTTGAATTCTTTAATAATTTTGGTTATGTTTATTCGAGGACCATGTAACCCCTTACCTAGGTGTCCTTTCACAACTAGACCGAACCAATTCAAACCCAGCATGCAGCTAATCCATGCCATGTTTAGCGCAAAGGAGTTAAAATGTACCTATAGGCCTATAAGAGGTAGTTTTGTCCATTGAAGGAGATTAGTGGTTTTGGTTTTTGCATGTAGATTCTAGAGGTCACAGGCAGTGTTGTTTTTAGTGTAATGGGAGCATCTGGAGTTGGAATTGGGAACCGTGACAGGCATTGTAAAGCGGGTTTGAAGAGATTTCTATTGACAATGAATAGAAGTGCCTGCATCACATTATGCTTGGTCAAATCTCTATGCAATCAGCCTCTACAGTTTCCATCCTAATAAAGTGGTCGCCTATCTTGAAAGCAGACCTGGAGACATAGACCATAAAGGACGAACTCTGTAATCAACTTTGTTGTATGGTATCATTGTGGTTTTACTGTTTTCACTTCTATTATGCATATTTCGTATGTTTAATCAACTGTCGTAAAGACTTTCTCCTCAAATAGTTTCCTCAATTTTCGTAGCTTCATCTAACATTCAATTCATTAATGGCTAATCAATTCTATATCAATTTTTAAAATGTATTAAAAATACATTGCCTAAGTCTAAAACCCTAAATCTATGCACATAACTCTCGGCCCATGTTAAAACGTGTCAAAACATTACAATATATATAAATTGTTGGTCTAAACCACAGAGGGTTAGAAAGCCACAATAGAGTATGCATCGGCATCTGAGCAGAGCATAGGAGTTGTTAACCATCGGAACAAATCTTACCGTAACCGCGTTATAAACCATCAAAGGTATGTTGTGTGAACAGTTGTGGAAGATGTAGCCTTGGCTGCAACGAGAACAACTAGCACCAACCGTGGTCATGTGAACGAAGCTCAAATTTCACCGAACAATTCAGCATAACCACAAGCCTAAACCATAGCTAAAATCGTCGTGAACAAGGGCTGTCACATGGACACGTCACAGACCGGTAGCTAAAACTGTTGGCAACTAACCTGCAAGGTAGTGGGTTATGGTTAGACTGCCAGACACATGTAACGGTTCTATCCTCTGTGTGGTTAACTTGACCGCCAGCGGTATTTGCTATAACCAAAGTTATTTTTGGATTTTTGTGTTAAAAATTTTCATTATGTTAATTCGAGGACCATGTAACCTCTCACCTAGGTGTCCTTTCACAACTAGACTGAACCAATTCAAACCCAGAATGCAACTAATTCATGCCATGTTTAGCCCAAAGGAGTTAAAATGTACCTCCAGGCCTATAAGTGGTAGTTTCATCCATTGAAGGAGACTAGTGGTTTTGGTTTTCGTATGCGGATTCTAGAGGCTCATAGGCAGTTTTGTTTTCACTGTAACAGGAGCAAACTAAGTCAGAATTGGAAACTGTGACAGATGTTAAAAATCTTGTTTAGAGAACTATCTATTGAAAGTGACCAGAAGCGCCAGTGTGCACATTCAATTTGGTCAAATCTCTTTGTAATTGACCTCTACTATTTCAATCCTAATAAAGTGGTTGCCCATATTGAAAGCGAAACCAGAGACGTAGTCCATCAAGGACGAACTCCGTAATCAACTTTTTTGTCTAGTATCCCTATGCTTTTACTATTTTGACTTCTATTATACATCTTTCTTATGTTTAGTCAGCTGCGTAAAACTTTTTTCTCAAACAATTTCCTAGATTTCCGCACTCTTAGCTAACATTCAATTCATTAATGGCTAATCAATTCTACATCAGTTTTAACTTATGACCATTTCAGATCAAATAATTTAGTATCAGATAAGGTTGTGTTTCTAGAATTTTCCATTAAATGTTAACCAGGTCAAAGTCGCAACGAGGAGAAGGAATCCTTGAGTAGATCGATCTAAAGATTGGAAAGTGACGAGTCGTTCATAAGTCGACCATGACAGGATCTTATGCAAGTGAAAACACCGAAACTAAGATGAGTGATTACGAGTTTCAACATGCATTCTTGACTATGCAACAGATGTTGGGAGAGTTCTACAAAGACAAGAAAGCGAGAGATGAAACTTCTTCTTCAAAGACATCGACGAAGGAAAAAGGTAAAGGGAATGTGGATAAACCACCTTCACCTCCATAATATCCATCATCTTCTTTTTCTTCTTCTTCTTCTTCCAGTGTAGAATCTAAAATAGAAAAGAAACCTAAGAAAACATCTCTTTTGAAACTTGATGTAAAATTTCAGTTACCTATTTATGATGGCGAAGTGAATCCTGAAATGTTAGATAACTGGATTAAGCAGTTAGAAGTGTATTGACGCATTCACAACATATCTAAATATAAAATGAAAATTCAATTAGCTACAATTAGAATGGGGGGAATAATGTTAATCTGGTGGGAAATTAAAACTCAGATAGATCTAAAGCATAAAGGAAAAGTCATCTCTTCATGATCTATGTTTTTAAAAGCTCTTAGGAAACAATTCTATCCTTTAGGATACATGCAGCAAGCTATAATTGATTGGAAACATTTGAGGCAAGGTAAAGGGTAGAGTGTTCAGGAGTTCAGAAAGAAAGCATTGGTGCTTGGTATTTCATTTGATACATGTGAAACTTTGTTAAAATACATCGACAATTTACATTCATATTTGCAGCATACATTATCGATGTTTAATGCTGATTATTTTGATGAAGTGTGTGTTTAGGCTATACATATAGAATCAAGTGGTAGACCATTCAAGTTTTCATTGCAGCCATCCAAAGAGTTGGAAATCAAATATTTCAATGACAGTAGGGGGAAGAACAATTCGAAGAGAAAGAAATCAGTGATAATTCAGAAGGAAAGACCTACTTGTTCTCATTGCCAGAGAATCGTTCATGATGAATCTAAGTGTTGGAAACTTCATCCAGAACTTAAGCCCAACAAGTTCCTTATAGAGAAGGATGAAAAGAAGGAAATTGCACCAGTCCAACAAGATCTAGGTTCAGATTCAAGTGATGAAAGGAGGATAAATACCATGGTTACTAGAGGTAAAACCTATGACACTAGTTCAAGTTCGAATACTATTGCATCTTCGTTGAACATAAATCCTTCAAATGAGGTTAAAAGAGTTGGATTGTTTAACAAAAGGATAACTTCTAAGCATAGAAAGATAGACACAATGTTTGACAGTGGATCACATGTGAATTTAATCTCCGAATATTTAGTTAAGAATTTGGGTTTGGAAACACGAAATCATCCAAGATCTTACACATTAGGATGGCTAAATAAATCAACTTAGATAAAAGTCACCAAACAGTGTCAATTAATATTTTTCATTACATCTAATCACATTGATGAAGTGGAATTAGATGTGGTTCCAATAGACATATGTGGAGCTATCTTAGGAATTCCTTATATTTATGATTGTGATGCAGTATTTTATAGGAGAGAGCATAAATATCACCTTAAGAAAGACTGGGTTGAACTTATTGTTAGGGAACATCAAAGTAAAAATCACTTGAATTTAATTCTTGCTAATCAGATGAAGTGATTAATAAGTTCAAATAATAGATTTGTAATCATGTGTGTAAAGGAACAAAATAACAATCGACATGATGTTTGTTCAAGTTATGAGACTCAACTTAAAGATATAGAAACTATTCCATTCCTATGTAAAACCAAACATCTTACTCATAAGCAAGGAATACAACTTGAATTACAGTTTGTGCCTAAAGCTCTTCTTTCTAATGTCAGAATGAATCAATTCAGTTCAGGTTTGGAAATTAACAGATACGGGGATATAGGTCAATATTGGGGAAAGTCAGTGTTCAATTTCTCTTATATTGTATCATCATTTTATGTTTCCAACAATTTGGAAACCTCTTTTCAAGTGGAGAGGAAACTTATTTATTTTCATATCAAAGCCTTTTCTAAAGCAGTATCAAAGTACCTAAGGGAAACTTATGCATCCGAGGAAAGTGCTAATCAATGGAAACATCATTTAATGAATAAGGAAAAAATGATTCAAACAAATCAACCGCTAATTCAATACTTTCAAAGACAAACTAAGTTGCAACAATTTTCACCTTATAGTTTGATGGGCTTATGGCAGCAAATTCACATAGTAATTAGGAAGCAGGAAAGTATGTCAAGTTTAGTAGCCAGATTGATGTCAATAATATCTTTGATTGTCTCTGTTATTTTGCAAAATAGATTATTGATACATGTTGATGGTATTGAAAAACAACTTGTAGAAAATGTTTTCAAAGATGATTATGAATCGCTAACTCATGGTTCTTCTTGCAAAGAAATCAATTGCCATGTTCATAACAGGTTGTTTGACCATCGTTGCAATTTTTCATACTGCAGATGGATGGAATAGGTCACTGACTCAAAATGTGTCATGGTCAGCATCATCAGGGTCATCACTTGCATGTGACTAATCAAATGTATTGGTACATCATTAGATCAAGGTGGAAAGTGAGGGAGCTCTACCCTCATCGACTATTTGTTTAGTCAAACTTTTGTGGTCCAAAAGCTTTCAAGTGGAGAGGATTGATCTAGGAGGATCTCATCAAATTAGTTGCACAGTTTGTCGTTAATGTACAATGTCGTCATCAACATTCAATGTTGTGAGTTTTGACAATGTTGTTTGTGGTTGATCAGGTGATTCTTATGGCTTTTCATGGTGTTCAATTGATATGCTTTTGTACTTGGCTGTCAACATGTGGTTGTCATCAGTTCCACCGAGATTTGGTCGTCGACATATGTTTGTTGTTCACCTCGCACGATTTGGGTTGTCATCCACTTTACAGGATTGGTCATCGAAATGTGTTGTCAACCACTCACAGTTTCTAGGTGTTGACAAAGGGTTTTCGTCACAAATTTCACTTGTGTCGATGATATGCATGTGGTTTTATGTCACATTGTGACAAATGTGTTGTAAAAAACCTAAACTATGTATTAAAACCCTAAAAATACACGTAAACCTGAGTTTTTGTATTAAGCCCTAATCCATACACTAAAACCTATTACCTAAGTCCTAAACACCATTACAAAACCTAAACCTATATCAATACATTACAACTATGTATTAAAAAAATACATTGCCTAAGTCTAAAACCCTAAACCTATGCTCATAAGAACTCTTGGCCCATGTTAAAACATGTCAAAACATTACAATATACATAAACTATTCATCCAAACTATAGAGGGTTAGTAGCCCACACCGGAGTATGCATCATCATATGAATAGAGCATAGGAGTTGTTAACCATCAGAACAACTTTCATCGTAATTGCGTTATAAACCATCAGAGGTATGTTGTGTGAACAGTTGTGGAAGCCACATCCTTGACCACAGCGGGAATAGCTAACACCAACCATGGTCATGTGAACGGACCTCAGAGTTCACTACAGAATTCACTGTAACCACAAGCTTAAATCATAGCCAAAACCGTCGTGAATAAGCGTCATCACATGGACACTTCGCAAACACATAGCCGCAACCACTGGAAACTAACCTACAAGGTGGAGGATTATGGTTAGACGACTAGTCACATGTAATGGTTCCATCCTCCATATGATTAACCTGACCACTAGTGGGTTTTGTTATAAACAAAGTTATTTCTGGGTTTTTGTATTTAAATTTTTGGTTATGTTACTTCAAGGACCATGTAACCTCTCACCTAGGTGTCCTTTCACAACTATACTGAACCAATTCAAACCCAGAATGCAGCTAATTCATGCCATGTTTAACCCAAAGGAGTTAAAATATACCTATACGGCTATATGATGCAGTTTTGTCAATTGAATGAGATTAGTGGTTTTACTTTTTGTTCTCAGTGTAACAGGAGCATCCAGAGTCGGAATTGCGAACCATGATAGGCATTGGAAAGTTGGTTCAGAGACCTATCTTTTTGACAGTGACCAAAAGTGCTTGCGTACAAATTTAGTTTGGTAAAATCTCTGTATAATCAACATCTACTATTTCAATCCTAATAAAGCAGTCGCCTATCTTGAAAGCGAACCTGGAGACATAGTCCATCGAGACAAACTCCATAATCAACTTTGATATTTGGTATTGCTATGTTTTTACTATTTTCACTTATGTTATGCATCTTTCTTATGTTTAATCAGCTGTCGTAAAGACTTTCTTCTCAATCAGTTTCCTCGATTTCCATACTCTCAGCTAACATTTAATTCATTAGTGGCTAATCAATTCTACATTAGTTTTAACTTATGATAGTTTTAGATTAGTCACATGATACATGGTTTTTACTTTATAATAATAAATAATTTTCATATTATATTATGTCAAACTTAATCAATTTTTATTCCAAAAATTGAAATAAAGTTTTTCAGTACATAATTTTATATTTTTAAATTTCAAACAAAACTTACAAAATAAAACTCACTATTCCTTCCTAGATTTTTTCCAAAACAAAAATTTGTTAAAAAAATAAGAGGAAGAAATGAGGACCATGGTAATTAGTGTGATTCTTTGTACTATTTTTATTTAAAATAGTAATTTGTAATTTTATTTTAATAAATGAATATTGCTAAAAGTGGAATTGAGTAAAATGTATTAAATTTATATTCCAATTTTAAAGATATTTATTTTAAAAAGTCAAAATAACGGTGGTTTTTTTTTTTTTTTTTTTTTTTTAAGATTTACTCTAGCTTCTTCATACACCACTCAATCTCAGCTTCCCATCTTCTTATTATAGCTTTCACCTTGACACTTCTCCTCCTTGCACAAATTTAAAATATGAGACAAAAGGTAGTTGTTCCATATAGGAGCATTTAGATTTGATAAGGAAAGTGTGATACTCTGTTGTAATTTTCTCTAGAAATTTGATGACAAGTGTGCCTTGAATGTTGCAAATGGCATAGTTAATGTAGTATAAGGTAAATTTAAATTTACACTTTTCTATACATGATTAAGAAAGCTATTCCCTATAGCCAACACCATAGAGCAAAACGTGTTTGTCAATTTCACAGTTCCTACCAAATTTTTCTTAGTTCTTTAGTTTCTTTCTCAATAGGCTTGTTTTTAATTCTCTTGAAAGACAAAACTTTTGCACATAGGAGCATTTAGATCTAATAAAAAAGGTGTGATACTCTGTTATAATTTTCTCTACAAATGTGATCGTAAGTGTGGCCTGGAAGTTGGCAATTTCATGGTTAATTTAGTATAATGTAAATGTAAATTTACTTTTTTCTATACAAGCTAATGGGAGGTATGCCCTGTAGCCAACACCACATAGTAGGACATGCTCACAAATTCCACAATTGCTATTGAATCTCCCCCATTGCTCGAGTTTTTTCTTAATAATATTGTTTTTACTACTCTTGAAGTGATGACAACCATCACTCCATATATTTTTTACTATCTACATAAATAACAAAAGAGAGAAACTTCATATCAGCTACTGAACTATAAATCAGTTCCTTTTAAGACGCTCAAAAAGACAATGAAAACTTACTTGAGATTGGAGATTCTAGTTTTCCGAAATTGACACTATGTGATGAAGAAGAAGTTACAAATATTAAGTATTTCAAAATTAATAAGAGGAAGGTAAACGAGGGCCATGATAATTAATGTGATTATTTGTACTATTTTTATTTAAAATAGTAATTTGTATTTTTATTTTTATAAATGAATATTGTTAAATGTGTAATTGAGTAAAATGCATTACACTGGTATTCTAATATTTAAGATAACTATTTAAAAAAGTCAAAGGAAGTCATAGTACGAAGAGTTTTTTATTTATTAAGATTTACTCTAGTTATGTCGAGTGTGAATCTATATCAAGTCTGAAACAAGATTCTTCATACATTGCTAATTCCCAGCTTCCCCTCTTCTTATTCTAGATTGCACCATACACTCCTCCTCCTTGCACAAATTTAAACTATGAGGCACAAGATAGCTTGCTGCATATCGATGAATTTAGATCTGATAAGAAATGTGTGACACTATATTGTAATTTTCTTTACCAATGTGATGGCAAGTGTGCCCTGAATGTTGGCAATTTTATGGTTAATGTAGTATAAGCTAAATCAAAATTTACAATATTCTATACAATATCAATAAAGCCTTGCGCAATATCCAATGCCATAGAGTAAGACATGTTTGCCAATTCCACAGTTGTTATAAAATCTCCTCATTGTTGGAGTTTTTTTTAATAGACTTGTTTCTACTCCTCCACAAGTGATGAAAGATACCATTGTTGCATATAGGAGAATTTAGATGTGATAAGAAAAGTTTGTCGTGAATGTTGGCAATTTCATGGTTAATGTAGGATAAGATAAATTTAAATTTACTTTCTTCTATACAAGATAAAAAAAAGTTATTCCTAGTAGCCAACGCCAAAGAGGAAAACATGTTCACTAATTACACAAATGCTACAAAATCTCTCTTAGTGCTGTAGTTATTTTCTCAATATCCTTGCTTTTACTACTCTTGAAGTGATAAAATCAACCACTTCATATATTTTTTACTGTCTACAAAAAGAAAAAAAAACAACCAACTTCATATCAGCTACTCAAAAAATAAGAACATGGCAGACACCACGGAGATTAGTGGTAAAGAACAATGTGATATTTTGAATAGGTTCAACAATCATGAAGAGGTGTAGTTCATGTTGTTCTTGGTTTCAATTCCCAAATTGGAAATGTGTGCAGTTTTATTCAAGGGTTGATATTAATTCACATAAAAATTGAAAATTTATTTACAAAATTCTTATACTCCTTTGTCGAAACATGTTTCAAACTATAAAAAAAATAATTTGTATTGATTAAGGTTGTCTATAATAGGAAGAAGTGATCAAGAAAAAGTATGGAGGAATTGTACCAAAACAACCTCTAATTTCGTAGGTAGAAAATTACAATCTATTTCTTTATTTACAAGGCATTCATGTTGGCATAAAGAGACAAGGTATTTAACTTAAACATAGGCCTCATGATTTGTAAGGCTGAATGAAGCAGTATCATAGTAAGATTTCATTGTAGCATGGTCAATGGGTGTCATAAAATAATATGGACTTTCCAATGACTAAGTTCTCACGGGATCACAAAGTTGACCATGTACAATTTCAACATGAATGTTTTCTCTTCATCCAACTCTTTTTTTTCAAATTCATCCCTATGTTTCTTGTCTAAAATGCAAAATTCACAGTAACTCTTTAATGCTTTTACTAGTCAGCTACATTAGTAGGTTACATCAATTTTGTAGTCAAAATTTTAAAAACAAGATGAGGTGTTGTCTTTTGATGTAAAAAAATAGTATTTTCATTGTGCTTCTTATGGAATACACTTGCTTGATTTTCAAGATAAAATGGTTTAAATTTTGTCGAATGATCTCTACATTATTTTCAGCACATGGGTTAGATTTAGTCAAGCAACATCTCTTGGATTAAAACAAGAACATGGCAGACACCAAGGAGATTAGTGGTAAAGAGCAATGTGATCTTTTGAATAGTTTCAAGGATCATGAAGGAAACTATAAAGGTGATTCAACGTTCAATAGAGAAACACAGATAATTTTCTCAAGAATGAGTGTAGTTGATGTTATTCTTGGGTTCAATTTTGACATTGGAGATATGTCCATTTTTATTCAAGGGTAAATCTTAATTCACATAGAAATTCAAAATATATTACAAAATTGTTATAGTGCTTTGCAGACACATGTTTCAAGCTATAAAAAAATTGTTTTGTATAGTTTAAGGTTTTGAATAGGAGGAGGAAGCAATCATCAAGAAATAGGGAGGAATTGTATCAAAACAACCTTTGATTTCTAAGGTAGCAAATCACGATCTACTATTTTATGTAGGAGGCATTCATGTTGGCACATAATTAGACAAGGTCTTTGACTTCAACATAGGCCTCATAATTTCTAAGGCTCAAGGAAGCACTATTGCATTAAGATTTCGTTGTAGCATGGTCCATGAATTTTCTTGTCTTTCAATAATTGTCAAAAAAAACCATTAATTAGTGCTATATGTTATTGCCTAACTACATTTCTAATTGGTGCAATTGCTAGTTATTAATATCTTTGATAATAAAAATATTTATGCACAATATCATCTATAATTCTTTTACAACAAATTTGAAATCTACTCCAATTTGTTTTTATAACCAAAATATTTAATTTATATTTAAAATATTTAATGTTTAATAATTTAATTACAAATTCCAAATATTATTAACATATCATAAATACGCTCAAAGTCAAATAACTAACTTCAATCATATTCATCAAATTTCCATATTACTCAAAAATCCGCAAAGCACATTAGACTCTACATGTTCTATTAGCTAAGCTTTTCTCATTCTATTAATTAACATAAAAATTACCTTGTTTATTCTCTTATTTAACTAATCATTTACCTTAAGATTTACCGTTATACGTAGCCATACATTTCTGAATTATAGGCAAGTTATAGGTAGCGATACATTTCTAAATTATAGGCAAAATATATTATTTAATTTGAAATCTACGTCACATTGATTCTGCGCAGATAAGATCCACGTTTTCCTGTAGCTGATGTCGAGATTCATCGTCAGCTGTATAATAAGAACTTTCAGATTCAATGATATAAAAGCACATTCATTTACTTAATTTCTCAATCGCCCCGTGGATAATAACATCCCGATTCCCATGATTCGGTGAAATTACGATGTTCTATTGACTTTGCAATGCCTACTCGACGTTATAGAATATTATACTATCACTTGCGGACTCTGTCTGTCCACAAACGGCCCCAAGGCTGTATTCTATGTTAATCTCAGACTTTCAACAACCAAAAACTATCTTTACTGCATAAATATTTTTACAGCGGCAAATATTGGAAGGATATTTTTTGTAAAATTATTCGTTATTACTTAATTTTATTAATTATATATTTTATGAATAAAAAATATTCGTAATTCGTTTTGTATTTACGTGACAAGAGTGTATCCTTGTAATACCTTAAAAAAAATGCGACTTTATACAACAACCAAAAAAACACGACTACCGATAACGCTCCACAAAAAAACTTCAAATTTCGTCAACAAAAAAATTGAATGTATAAACCTAGTGAGTCCATGTGTGAGTTTGGATAAGCATAAAAAAATCTACGAAGTCATCTCAAACATAACAGTAGTTACACCCACATTAAAAGGTGTTAGCTAAAATATCAAACAAAAAGGGAATTAGCTAAAATATCAAACAAAAAGGGAATTGTCTATATGTATACACCTTGAGTTTAAGTCGATTTCAGATTCTCGAATATTTAGGAATCAGACAAACATGTGTGCCGTCAAAAAATTGATGGCGCCTATGTCCATCTGATTCTAGAATATTCGGGGAATCTGCAATCAACTTAAAAATACCCGTATATACAAAAGCAAAACTATTCATGAATATCAATAAAATGACTCGTCTTTCTTGAGGAACCATGACAGACCACAAAAAAATTGTTTCTGGAAGGTTAGAAGAAAGCCAGAAAGGTCAGTGAAGATCTCGATGAACCTGCCCTTAGGGCACTCCTCAACACCAAACTGCAGGCTAGATGGACGCCCATGTATAACAAAGCCATGACCCTTTTGAGGACATCGGTCTAGCATATATTGAATCACTCCGACCAAAACACGTCGCCTCACCTCATATTGTTCCTCCACAAACTGCGTTAACACAAGTGAGTTAATGGCTTGCATGGCACAAACATATGGCCAGGCATGCAACTCCATAGGCATACCCGAACCAAGTCATACACGGACCTAAACACCTCACCTCATATTTGTGTCTCCACAAACTGAGTTAGCTTTGGTAAGTTCATGGTTTACATGACACAGACCTATGGCCTATGCAACTCCATAGGCAAACCCTAACCATGTCATACATTGAATTAATGTGGTCTATTCTACAAACCTTAATCAAAGTTAAGGCTAATGTAATTGTCTTTGGGATTAATCACATTATTGATATTTAAAACTAGCTATGTGGTTTATCCTCGCAACATAATGACATTATTAAAGTTTAGAACCAATTATATGGTTCATTTTCACTATAAAGATGAAAAAATCAATCTTCCCAAATATATAAATAGCAGAAATACATCATAACCAAAAATTAATAGACAAATTGTTATAAATTAAGAATTAATCAACAAAATATATTGTTAAATTATTTATTATTTATTTTATTATGAAAAAATTAAGTAATATTATATATTTATTTATATCTATTTTCATTATCAATCTTACAATGTATTCAGATTGAAATAGAACAAAGAAGGTTTGAAAAATGGTTTTCTGTCACCCTAATTGATAAATGGAAGTCGAGCCGATAAAGGAACTGGTCCATGAATTCAGCCCTCCAAGATGGCGTTTAATGAATACACTAAGTTCATTTGAACTACCGCAACTAAAGGAAAGTCGTACATGATCTCCACTATACATTTTCGATGTAATAGTAACACCATACTATTCTAGTTATTGTACGGGTTTATAGTAGAGCATTTTCGTTGCCTCTGAACTTGTTGCTTCCCTTGTATTTAGATAATCATACTTCTATGAACTTGAGAAAAGACTAATTGTTTAAGGATATATCTGGATGTAAGTCTCCTGTTATCTCAATGTATATATACTGGAGTGTTTTGTGTGTTTAATGTTTGAATGAATACATATACCTATATTTGTGTATTAAGTAATGTTCACCTTGTCTCCCGTTCTCTGATTTTAAATATTTTTATGTGAGAAGTAATGTTTGGAGGCCCAGTGTGTTGGAGGTACCACACACCTACATGCGGACTCTTAGTTAGAGCATGGGATTACATGCAAGATTCCTTTTGCATGATTTACTCCATGATTTTCTCCCTCTTTAACTCCGCAACTAGTTAGTTCTTCTACATGATTTACTCCCTGATTTGCTCCTTTTTTCACTCCACAACTCGCTAGTTCTCTCGGAAACTTGTTGTAGGTGTTGAATCTTCTCATTGATCATCACTATGGTGCATTATCTTGGGATCTTCACCTAGTGATGCTATATCATGAGCATTGTAACCTATTTTCTAATGAATCATTCTTTCGTTCTTTAGATTTTCTTTTAGTGTTTTTGCTCTGCAAAGCTGTGTGTTCAACCTTTACTAGCTAGATTCATCTGTGTGGGTTTTCTAACACATGTACATGGTATCAGAGCCCACAGGTTGCTAGATAAAAGGTGCACCAATACTTTATTTTGTAGGTATTATATCTTGGAGATCGAAGATCGACAGAAAAATGGAGTTTCCTCAAGCATCGATCCTAACACCGTACAACTATCATGAATGGAAGGGCCAAATGGCTTGATACCTTCGTCAAAAAGGGTTGTACAGCATTACCATGGCTGCAGAAGTGGAACCCATTTTAGCTATAGACAAATCCAGGTACCTCAACCACATGGATGAGGCCCACGAATCCATGTGCATGTGCATCTCCCCAAAGTTGCAGTTTCATCTATCTACCTGCAACACTCCCAATGAGATTTGGAAAAAGGTTGAAAAACTCTACGGGAAACAGGATGAGATGAAAGTACATCTGCTCAAAGTGGAACTGTTGTCATTGGATCCATGGAATTCTGACAGAATTGAAGACTTCTTCAGCAAATATAATGATCTATTGCTACAATTCATGGGTTGTGGAATTAACAAATCCAAAGAGGAGAGTCGCCAAATTCTCTCTATAATGTCAAATCTCGGACCGGAATACTCTATCTTTGTGTCTACATTTCATTTAGTAAGGCTCGCAACAGGTAAATCCTACGCTATGCCTTCTCTCAAAGAATTTATGGAGTCCCTTATTTTTGAGCAAGATAAACTCATTGGCATGGGGAAAATCAAACCTCCAAAAGCACATGCACTTACTGTGCATGATGACAGCCACAATAAAAATCATAGATCTAATTCAAATAAAAAAAAGTAGCAATAAAAAGACAAGGGAAAAGCGCATTCCCATTCAAAGAAGGAAGGGTACACCAAGCCCTTCACTGACTCCTCCAGCTCGAGAAATAAAAAAGGAAAGAAATAAAACAAATGCACCTACTATCAAAGAGGATTCCATCCAAAATCCTCTTGCATGAAGAAACGAATTGACCAAATGGCAGAAATCCTTCAAAATCACAACCTTGGGGACCACATCCCTCAGGGTGCCAAGAAGAAAACTAAGGATCTACCACACGGGAAAGGTAACAATTTTCATGCTTTAGTTGCAATTAATTCTTCCCTTGATGCATGGATTATAGATTCTGGTGCATCACATCATATGGCTGCTACAAAGGAAGTGTATTCATCTTTGGATGCATGCAAATGACCTCCCATCCTCATGGGAGATGATTCACCTATTGAGGTCACTGGAAAAGGTAGAGTGGAACTTTTACGCGGAAGCTTTGAAGATGTGCTTCATGTTCCAAAAATTTCGGTAAACCTGCTTTCAATTAGCCTGAGATGGTGGAAGGTTTGCCAAATATCAGTTTTTCCAAAGGAGTTTGTGAAGGGTGTGTCCTTGGCAAACATCCTACAAAAAAGTTTGACACTGGCAAGACTCACAGAGCATCTTCTCCTCTCGATCTAATCCATAGTGATCTCATGGTTCCATTTCCCCATCCTTCCATCAACAAAGTAAGGTATGTGCTTACATTTATTGACGATTTCTCACAGTATACTTGGGTGTATCTTCTCAGAAACAAATCTGAAGTTTTTGCACACTTTGAAGATTTCAAAGCACTAGTTGAGACACAGTCAGAGAGAAATATCAAAGCCCTCTGTACAGAAAATGGGGGGGGATATGTTAACACAACACTTCGGAACCTTTGCTTGTTCGCCATACAGTTGCAGTACACAGTTCCATACACTCCGTAGAAGAACATAGTTGCTAGGAGAAAGAACCAATCTCTCAAAGAGATGGCTTCCTGCATGTTGCATGCTAAGTCACTACGTCATAAGCTATGGGCTAAAGAACTTAATTGTGCTAACTACATCCAAAATAGATATCCTCATAGGTTTGTCAAGGATCAGACCCCCTTTGAGGCTTGGAGCGATACTAAACCAAAGATCAGCCACTTCCGTGTTTTTGGCTCTCGAGCATGGGCCTGGATCCCCTCTAAAAGGAGGAAAGCTCTTGATCCACAGAGCATTGAGTGCATCTTTGTTGGGTACCCTGATGGTGTGAAATGATACCAACTGCTGATTCCCTCTACAGACAAGCTCATCATTGAGTGAAGTGTCAAATTTGAGGAAAGTCTCTCGCATGCACCTCAATCGCTGCATGCAGACACCTTTTATCCACGTCATGTCCGAGATGATGACTTAGTAAACTGAGATGCAGATACAGAGCATGCAGATGCCGAGGCAAAACATGCAGATGCAGAGACAGAGTCTTCAAATACAAATCTAGTGCATGCAAATGATGATCCACATCCAAGCTCAAATCGAGCTTCTAGCAATGAATCATATTCCCCTGTCATAAATAAGAGAATAAGGAGCTTATGTGAGATATATGCTGAAGACCACCCAGCTACTAGAAATGGTCTTTTGGGGGATAATTCTGATCTACAAAGGACTAGATCAGAGTTTATTGCGCCTCCTCTTGCCCTCACTGCCACTGAACCATCGCCATCCTGGCATTGTCATTTGGTTCAGTCTTCTGATCCACAATCTTATGCTAAGGCTACTGGGCATCCATCTTGGGAGTCCGCCATGGAGGAGGAGTATAACTCCCTCCTTGAAAACCAGACTTGGAATCTAGTCCACCTTACTTCAGGAATGAAACTTGTCCAATGCAAATGGGTCTACAAGACCAAGAGTGCTGCAGACGGGTAAATTACCAGACAGAAAGCTAGGCTAGTATCCAAAGGCTTCTAGCAAGTACATGGCATTGATTATGATGAGACCTTTGCTCCAGTAGCAAAGATGGATTCCATACGCCTTGCACTTGTCATTGCAGCTGCCCAGGGGTGGGAAGTACATCAGATGGATTTGAAGAATGCCTTTCTTCACAGAGAACTATCTGAGGAGATCGACATGGAGCATCCACATGGTTTCATTCACCATTCATATTTGGTCCACAGACTGAAGAAATCTCTCTATGGCGTGAAGCAGGCCCCGAGAGCTTGGTATGTGAAGATGGATTCTTTTCTCTTATCACCAAACTTTGAAATATGTAAGTCTGACCCAAATGTTTACATGCTCAGGACACATGATTCTCTTCTTATCTTAGTTTTGTATTCTGATGATCTCCTGATCACCGACAACTCAGCTTCAGCCATTGCTACAATCAAGAGGGCCTTGCATGATAACTTCTTGATGATGGACATGGGTCCATTACACTTCTTTCTTGGTCTTAAGATTAGTCAGGATGCCATAGGCATCAAACTCCCTCAAGCTAAGTATGCACGGGATCTCCTCGAGAGATTTCGCATGACTGACTGCAAGCCAACACCGACTGCCTTTCTATCTAGGGTCTACCTTGAGGATGGAGATGACACTCCATTAGTTGACAACACTCTCTATCGATAGCTAAAGGGGACCTTATTGTACCTCACCCACTCCAGACCAAATCTCTCATATGCAGTAGGGGTAGTTTCCTGATACATGCAGGAGCCACATGAGCTACACTAGAATACTGCCAAGCGCATCCTCCAATATGTGCAGGGCACCATCACCTTTGGGTCACTATGCAGTAGGTACTACATTGAATCTCCTTGGCTTCAGAGATTCTGATTGGGTGGGAGATAGCATTGATCGCAAGTCCACCTCCGGATATTCACTCAATCTAGGATCTGGCCTTATCTGCTGGTCAAGCAAGAAGCAGGATGCTATTGCTCTCTCTTCAGCCGAGGCCGAGTACAGAGGAGTAGTCAACATCACCATTCAAGCACTATGGCTACAACACTTCCTCACTAAGTTGGGTGTCCAGTTCCACCAGCCCATTGTCATTTTGTGTGACAACCAGAGCACTCTAAAATTTTGCAGGGATCCAGTATAGCGACAATGAATGAAGCACATATAGATCCATATGTACTACATCAAAGACTTAGTACATGATCGGGTCATTGATTTGTAGTTCTTTCCTTCCACAGAACAGACTGCAAACATCTTCGCCAAGACATTCACTAAGCAGAAATTTTTCTCTCTGTGCGATCGTCTTAGAGCGAAGGACACAATTGCTTTGCAACTGCCTTTTCTTCCTCTTTTCTTTTGATTACATTGTATTTTGAGAGGGGGTTTCTCCCATGAGGTTTTCCATCTTTTCTCAATTTTAGTACAAGTTGCACTGTATTTTGGGTGACTTTTGGTCTTATTTGCGAGGACCCATTTTCTATTTTTCCCTATAGTGGTGTTCAGGGGGGTTGTTGGAAGTAACACACACCTACATGTGGACTCTTGTTTAGAGCATGGGAATACATGCAAGATTCCTTTTCCATGATTTGCTCATTCTTTAACTTTGCAACTAGTTAGTTCTTCTGCATGATTTACTCCATGATTTGCTCCTTCTTTCACTCCGCAACTGGCTAGTTCTATCCGAAACTTGTTGTAGGTGTTCAGTCTTCTCATTGATCACCACTATGGTGCATTACCTTGGAATATTCACTCAGTAATGCTATATCATGACCATTATAACATATTTTCTAATAAATCATTCTTTTGTTCTTTCGATTTTCTTCTAGTGTTTTTGCTTTGTAAAACTGTGTATTCAACCTTTACTAGTTATATTCATATGTGCAGGTTTTCTAACACATTTACACAGTGTCCTAAAATTAGTATCCAAAATGTCTGATGCTCTACCACTCCACGACGAGAGAGGTGCATACTAAAATTAGTATTCAAAGCAAGCGTGAATGGTGGGTGTTAGGGATATAAATGAGCGAGCACCAACAAGAGCAAGAGTCAGTGAAATTAAATAGTGATGCTTTAAGATCAGAAATTGACATCAAAATCTTCGTTGAGGTTTCGGAAACTAGAAAAGGTTTGTGAGTACAGTGTTGTAATTGCATGTTTTTATTTGCGCCCTCCCTAACAATGTAGCAATTATTTGCGTCGTGTAGATTATAAAGTAAAATAGAAAAAAGAAAGAGGTTAAGATTCCTATATATGTGGATTAAAATGGGATGCGTTTAAATTTTGGAATTGAAATTTAATGATTTGGACTTTGGGCCTAAGTTTAATTCAACTAGTCATTCAATCAATCATTATTGAATAAAACAATAAAATGAATAAATAAAATATAAGTTTTTAAAATTGAATGAGTTATTATTGAATAAAACGAATAAAATGAAATAAATAAATATAAGTTTTTTAAAATTGAATGAGTTATGGAGCCAAATTAAATTAAATTTATTAATGTAAGTTTTTTATTATTTAATTTTATATTTTAATATTAATTTTTTAATATTAAACAATAATAGAATTTTGGAGAATTTAATGATTTAGAGGGTTATATATAGTTGTTGCTAATGATAAATGATAACATTTCTCCTCTATTATGTTATAAAAAGGTTTACAATACACTTAATTTGAATAAAATAAAACCAATTTGGTTTTATTTTCCACTAATTAAAAAATAATCATTTTTTTAATTTTAGTAATAACATATATATATATATATATAGCGTAAGGAAAGTACGACTAGCCATAGAGTATTTATTTTCAGAATTTCTAATTTAGAACTAAATTATTATGTTTATAGAAGTAGATATACTAAAATTCAAAATTTTATGAAATTTGCAAAACTTATTAATGATATGGGAAAGAACACCAATATGTGATCACGAGCTCTTAAAATTGTGAGGAAGTGGAGCACTTAGGTCTAGAAGCTCTTGTGCACTGGAATTCCTAAAGAAACAATGCTACATGGTTTTTTTGGTTGATTGAAAGTTGCAATTCTTGATCAAAACATTGACACATTGTCTTTGGCTCTCTATATAGTGGTTTAATGTTTAATTAAAAGCTCCATACCTATCGTAACAATGATTGCTGCTTGATTAAACCATACAAGGTGGGAAATGTGCTCCATTAACTCTCTAAACTCCTTACTATGAGATACATATTTACCTCTCTCCTAAAGTTGTGATGGTTTCAGTGATATATAAAGAGAAAAGCTTTTGGAAGAGATCTGGTCTATTAACTTGGGCATATGCATGCCCAATATTCCCAAGATCTAGAAATCAACTAGCTTTGGGCATGGTAGTCATGAGACAACCCTTGCCTAGATTGAAACAATGCAATCTTCAAAACTTGAGAAAAAATAAGGTATTAATTTAACTAATTCGTAAAAGAAGGAGAATTGGGCCTTTGAAAGCTTGAGCTATAAAGCGTTATTTGCCCTAACATAAGTACATTTCCTTATTAAAAAACATTTCTATCATCACCCAAGTTGTTAAGGGACACAATTATATCTCTGGGTTACATAAAGAATATTGGGGTCACCTAGAGAAAAGCATAGACCCAAGTCGACAAAATATTCCTAGAAAAAACAAAAGAGTGAGGAGGAGAAATAAAAACCCAATGCTTGTAAGATAAAACACTCGTTCACTGACAAATTGAGTTGACCACAAGGTGATTTCCGTGTCAGGTTTGGCTTGGTACTCCCTCACTCCTCTTGGTTCATGTGAAGGCCAACTATGGCCATGAACAAAATTTATAAAAAAAATTCCCTTGCCATTAAAAACCATTAAAATTCTTCAAATTTCAATTCTAACTAATTATCCTTCACAACAAAAATGTGAATCAAAGCATTATAGGAAGCTACCAAAGATTAAGAAACCTTCAAATTGTTCATTGGCCCTCTAACTTTTTCATGAATTACCAAACTTATGCTTCAAACTTGTAGTCCACCACCTTTCCATCGAAGATTCCATAAATTTGTGCATTTCCTATGGATTTATTATATCATTCCTAAGGCACCATATAAATTATCCGACATCATCTCTATAAAGTGAATTCCATCACCCTGAACACTTTCACACATGATTATCCTATCAACATTGAACCAAAGAACATCTAATATAGTGCAATTAATTCTCAGAATCCAATCATTGTTGGGAAAGTTTTGAGGTATCCATGAGATCTGAATTATGTTAGGTTCTGCTATGATCCCACAATTTGGTTGAACCTCGGAAAAATCTATACCCGTATTGGATTTGTACATTGCACGCTTTTGTAGTAGTGATTCCTGATGTAGGGGCATTTCAATTATGCTTTTTCCATATTGTTTCATAAAATCCATTGCATAATCTCATTTCATTTTGAGTGCCACATTGTTCTCCCAAACTATATTTAATATTCCATCATAAACTAGGTTAAGCACTTCAAAATTTGAGTTCCATTAATTCTTAATGTCCCTTGGGATTATGAGGTGACTAGGCAAGGAATCAATCGAGTTATTATTTTTCCTCAAAATATGATGGAAATCATCAATATTAAGCTCTTGTAAGAGCCTCTAGATCCTCCTAAATTTAAGGTGAAGGCCTTTAGACTAATCACCTTAATTAAACTATAAATCATAAGTGAATATTCAATAATCGAGAGACTAGAAATGTTTCGTTCTTGAGAAAACATTAGTCGCTAGAGGAGGGAATGTGATTCTACATAATTAATTTTTCAAAGTCACGATATATTAATTTTATTGCTTCATCGTAGTAGAGAATTAGCCTTGCCACTCCTATGGAACATTCCACCTCAAGATACCTTATTTCTATATTTTCTTATTACAAACTAATTAAATAGACTTTTTCTTCTTATTTTCAAGACTAACTCATATTCAATTATTATTATTATTATTATATGTAAAATTAATGATATTTTCTTATGTTTAATTTTCACTAAAAACATAAAGTTAAATTTATTTTAAACTTCATGTATATAGACCCATGGGCATAAAGTAAATGGTGGTGATGGTGTACAATAAAGTTACTCCATGATGTGAAGGTTGCCACCCGGAAAGTTTGTGGGGAAAAAAACCAATTATGTTAAGCGATGTCCTCGCCAGGAGAGTATAATATCTAGTTGATTTTGATCACTTAAATTCCTTGGGTCACTATTTCTCAAACCAAAAATTAAACCTATCATCATCTATCGAAGACAAATAACTTGATAAACAAAAAAAAATTCATATATATATATATATATATATATATATAATATAATGTTATATTATTATTAATTTTTTTTTTCAATTTCATTTTCATTTAAAAACATAATTTAAGAGAATATATATATTTTTAAATTTATTGTTCACTCTTATTTTATTTTCATTCTGTAATGTAAACATTTTTGTTTAAATATGACCTCGTTGTGTAACTAGTTTGGAAGATTAAGATATAAAATTATAAATAAATAATTGAAAACTTTAAAGATAAGTAATTTTTATGAATTTATTTTATTTTTAAGTTTAATAATTATTAAAATTTTCAAATCATTATATAAAGATAATTTAGACTTTTTATAATAATTTAATTTACATTTATCAAATTATATTATAATAAATTAAAAAAAAATAAATTATAAAATTAAATCACATTCTCGTTTTGGAAAATAACAAAATAGATATACAAATCATTTTGAAATAATCCATTTCTAAATCTAGATTTATATGGCGTTATAAATTTATAGATGGAAGTAGGATCTACAAATTGCGTCATCTATCATCCTAAAAGATTATCATATTCAGGTTTTTTACTTTTATTTGGTTATGTGAAATTAAAAATACCGAAGCACCCATTTCACTGTTGACCAATGTTCTTTACCTGGATTCGCCATATACCTGCTGACAACCCCAACTACATGTGAAATATATGGTCGAGTACAAACCATCACATACATCAAACAACCTACTACATTGGCATATGGAATTCGAGACATATATTCCTTTTCTTCATCTGTATTAGGACATAAACTAGAAGAAACCTTAAAATGAGAAGCTAAAGGGACTGACACAAGCTTCACATTGTTCATATCAAACCTCAAGAGTATTTTCTCAATATACTTCTGTTGTGATAGCCATAGCTTACCATTGCTCCTGTCTCTGAAAATCTGCATGCCCAAAATCTATTTTGCTGCTCCTAGATCTTTCATATCAAATGTCCTTGCCATCTGAGCCTTTAACATGTTGATATCTACTATGTTTCTGCTCGCTAAAAGCATATCGTCAACATACAACACTAAGATAATGAACATGCCATCACTTAATTTCTTAACATAAACACAATGATCATATTCAATTATTATATATCTTTGACTCAACATCAAAGAATCAAATTTCTTGTACCATTGTCGAGGCGACTGCTTCAGACCATACAATGATTTCTTGAGCCTGCAGACAAATTTCTTGTTGCGATGTTGAACAAAATCTTCCAATTGTTCCATATAAATTTCCTCATCTAAATCTCCATGTAAAAATGCAGTCTTAACATCTAGTCGCTGTAATTCTAAATCAAGCAAAGCGACTAATGTTAACACAATTCGAATTGAAACTATTTTAACAACTGGTGAAAATATCTCATGAAGGTCAATGCCTGCTTTCTGAGAAAACCCTTTTGTGACCAACCTTGCTTTGTACCTGTCCTCTATATCATCCACACCCCGTTTCAATTTGAAAACCCATTTACATCCCACATTTTTGCTTTCTTTCGGAAGTTCAACCAGATCCCATGTGGCATTCTTACCTAAGGCCATCATTTCATCCTTCATAGCTGCTTTCCACTTTTCACTTCTCGAACCTTCTACAGCTTCCCGATAGCACAAAGGTTCATCGTCGTTAGCAGTAAATGCAATTGAAGTAACATAATAATCATACCTTTTAGGAGGACGTTTCATTCTTGTAGACCTCCTTAAAGATGTTTCTGGTGCTTCCACAATTGGCTGATTACCATCTGTAGGAACTTCTTCATGATCAGCATCTGAGACAGGTTCATGATCTACATCTGAACCTTGTTCATGATCTGCATCTGAAACCTGTTAATGACTTGCATCTGAACTATGTTCATTTTGACTATCATCAGAAGTGGTTTCAAACTGAATGTGTTGAAAGTCAGATACATCATCCTGTTTCAATTTATTATCTACATCAAACTGTACAAGAGAGGATTCATTAAACTTTACATCTTTGTTGATGATGATCTTGTGGGTAGTAGGATTCCACAATATGGATCCCTTTGTTCCATCACCATATCCAACAAAGATATACCTTTTTTATTTTGGATCTAATTTAGATCGCTAATGTTTTGGCACTAGAGCATATGCATCACAACCAAAAACTCTTAGTTTAGAATAATCACAAGGGTGACCTTTCCATACCTCTTGAGGAATCTTGCATCCTATCGCCATTGATGGTGATCGATTTATCACATAACAAGTTGTAGCCACCGCTTTTGTCCACAATTCCTTCTGCAAATTGGCTTTGCTCAGCATACTCCTTGCTCTTTCTAAAAGATTCTTATTCATGCGTTCAACAACTCCATTTTGCTGAGGAGTATAAATAGTGGTCTTATGTAGCGTCCTTGCAATAATTGTCAAACTCCTTGGAAGTAAACTCACCACCATTGTCAGTTCTTAGACATTATATTGTTCTACCAGTGATGTTTTCTACCAATGCTCTAAACTGTTTGAAAACTGTAAATACATCAGACTTCCTTTTTAACATGTAGACCCATACTTTCCTAGAGAAATCATCAATAAAAGATACAAAATATGACGAGCCTCCATATGAGGTTGTAGGGGATGGACCCCAAACATTTGAATGGATATAATCAATGCTTCCTTTACTAGTATGTTTGTCTGTTTTAAACTTTTGCTTACTTTGTTTCCCAAACAGAAAATGTTTGCAGAAATCTAACTTACCATACTTTAGATTAGGAAGTAACTTACGATCAGCCAAAATCTTTAACCCTCTTTCGCTCATATGGCCCAACCTTTGATGCCATAAACGAACAGAACTATTGTCATTTTCAGACACCATAGACACATGATCTGACCCTGTTCTTCATTCTAACTGGAATAGATTTCCAACCTTCTTAGCTTTCATTACTAGTAAAATACCTTTGTAAATTTTCATTACTCCACCTTGAATAACAGTTTTATATCCATTTGTGTTAGGTTCTCCTAGTGAAATTAGATTTTTCTTTAATTCTTACATCAGTTAAAATTTTAGTTGTCCCATCAAACATTTGCAGTTGAATACTTCCAATTCCAACAATATTACATGTGACATCATTTCCCATGTACACAACTCCATCATTAATTGATTTATATGTCTTAAACCATTTTCTATGAATGCACATGTGGTTTGATGCACCAAAATCTAATAGCCAATGTTGATCATGATTAGACAAATTAACTGATAACACTTTATCACTCATACCTGAACCAGATGTCGAACCTGTATCTGTCGTCTTTGCTTCTTTCTTTTCTGTCGAAGAATCTTCTTTAGAAGTTTGCCGTCGCTTCCAACAGTCCATCTTCAAATGTCTCGATTTGCCACAAAACCAACACTTTACCTTACTCTTCTTCCCTTTTGACTTTGAACGTGATTCGTTGTGCCTGCTAAAGCGTCTTTCTTTAAAACGACCTCTGACCATCATTGCTTATGATGTAGAGATTTCTAAATTTAACCTTCTCCTTATTTCTTCAGATAATAAAGATGCAAATACATCATCAAACTCAAGGGTTTCTGATGAACTAAGACTTATAGAAGTAACAATATGATCCCATGACTTGGGAAATGAGCACAATAAAGTTATAGTTTTATCTTCTAATTCAAATTTTACTTCTATACTTTCTAATTGCACCAGGAGAGTATTAAAAGTATTCAAATGATCAGTAATCGATGTACCTTCCTTCATTCGCAAACTGTACAACTGTTGCTTTAGGAGAATCCTATTGGTTAAGGATTTTGTTATGTACAGCTTCTCAACGTTTGTCCGCAAACCAGCAGCCGTTTTCTCCAACACGATGTTAAACAAACCATCATCTGTCAAGCACAGTAGAATAGCGCTCAATGCCCTTTCATCCATCTCGGTCCACTCATCATCTATCATGTTGTAAGGCTGTTTGGATTTTCCCATCAATGCCTTCGCCATGGCTTTTTCACAAGAAGGTCGTACATCTTCACCTTCCATATTTCGAAGTTGTTTTTGCCATTGAACTTCTCAATCTCAAAATGAGCACTTTGCGTTTTTGCCATATTATATCAACCAAAACAATCTCCAATTCCAACTTGTTAATCAATCAAATTAATATTTAACAAAAAATGCCTTCGCCTTCTACTATGCTACCTTTACCTTATAAAAAAAAAAATCTCTCTGTTGTACAAAACTGCAGATTACACAAAATGAAATAACAAAATTGCAGTTTTACCAAAGCGATCCTGCTTGGTGCACCGAAAGGGTCTTGGCGCTTCCTCAACAGCAGACGATCCATACCAGAGGCAAAATCGGATTGGTGGGACAAAATTGGCACGTCTAAACCCGTCGGATCCGCGCCAATTGGGATATTAGCACTCTGGCGTGACTATTAAGGTCGGATCCACACCAATTGGTGCACCTATTCCGCAATAAACTGCGCCAACCCGTTCACTGTCTAATATTGGCGTGACTGTTTTGCCTGAAACCGCGCCAATCGCCAATCGCCGAAAAACTCCATTTGCAGTGGCTCTGTCACACGCATCTGCTCCTCAACACCCTCTGATACTAATTGTTAGAGAAAACAGTGCGCAATGGAAAATAAAAGACAAATACAACATATAAAATCATGCACAAAAGACACAGTGATTTAACGTGGTTCACCCAGCCAATCTGTGCTACGTCCACCAAACAGAGGCATCGACAATCTTATTATTAAATAGAAGATTACAATAATTAATTTTCTCGTACACTCTCTACTATACCCAATATCTTGTACGGGCATATATTTTTATAGCTAAGAGAATAAAACTGACTCATAAATTCTCTAACAACAAATATAGGATGCATTAACTCCTTCCCAACAAAATAGAGCTAATATAGCAAAAAATCCTATTGTTGTCACCTACATGAGATTTTTGCCAAATTTATTAAAACCGAAAATCTCAACATCCTCTAAGGCTATATAGTATATTAACGTAAATTATATATAGTATATTAATATCCTAGTTTTACTAGTTATAGTGTATTAACATAAATCATGTATGGTATACTAATATCATAGTTTTTCCATACATTTTGATCATTTATTTTTAAAATTACTCATATTATCTAAAAAATAACCAACATAAATTTTATTTCAAATAACAATGTTTATTACCATATAAAAAAAATATTAAAATATTAATTTCACTTAAAAAAAATGTACTTGCCATTTTCTGCGTAGCTCAAAGAGAAATAGTCGTGAAATTGAAGATTTAATGCGCAAAAGCATCGTGAGTCCCATCCTTGAGGAAGTAGCTCAATTTTTTAGGGGAAGACAAGTCTTACGCCCCACCTCATTATGTAGAGGCTCGAAATAGAAAAGAGTTTTTTAATTAAATTATGTGTTATTATGCAAGGTAACAAATACATCTCTTTAAGTTTATAATTTGTTTCTTTTAAAACATAAAGAAATATAAATATCTTCAATGTTATTCAATAGCTCAAGGGATTAGTTGATTCAAGGTAAGTATATAAAATAAAATAAATGGTTACTTTTTAAAGTCAATTACTATTTTTTTTATATCATTGCATTTATTTTGTTGTGTTATTTTCGAAGTGGGCCAATGGAATTTTATTAGATTTTTTGTTTTTCGAAAGTTGATAGTTAAATTGTCACAAAAAGGAATAGTATAGCAAAGCTATAGCTATGGCTTACTATGAAGTCTTTGATGTATATAATGGCTTACGCTAGAAAATAAATTGAGATATTAAAACATCAAAGCCATGGGATTGGACAACAAGTAGAAGATTTAATAGATTTTGAGATCTTCACCTCTACTTGAGTGTATTATCTTCATCAACTATTCATTCAACTCTTGAGATTGGTCCTAGTGCAAGGATGTTTTCAATTCTATCTAGACTAGACCCTATATATTGTATCTCCAATTACACTTCAACCAACATTACGAGTATTTCACCCATTGAATCATCACACTCCAATAAGAATTCGTTAAGAATGACTTTACGCGTTGATATAAATGTATTGGGTTGAGGTGTTAATTTGAATGACCTCAAGTGTGGCAAGTGTTAGGCACCTGGGTACAATGTCAGGGAAATATTTGAGCCTAACAAACATTCTCTGTCATATATCATGTCTTCCTCAATTTCTTTAAGTCCCTATTGTATTATAGTTTCCTATCTTCTAAAAATGATGAGGTATTTCCTTTTCCTAAAACCAAGCTCACCAAACACCCAAACCACCTTGATCTCTACCTCCCTTATGAAAATGTGCTCTTTTACTAGTAATGGAAGAGACGGGGAAAATCAAGTATGGATGAAAGAGTAAATATTATGGAGCAAAATCACACAGACCCAAACTCAAAGGTAAAAAATAGTGTAAATGATGGGTGTTTTTCCTAACTTCTCCTCTTGAGAAAAGTATGAAACTAGGAAGCAATCTGTAACATAGGAAGAAAATGTTTGTTTTCCATTACATAGAAAATGGATAACCAAGAGGAGGAGGAGATGTTTGTGTTGTAGAGAAATGAGAAAGTAAGAATCCTAGAGCTCATAATTGTGAGGAGCTAGCTAACCATCACGAATGTTTGGGAAGTCACATTGAAGATTTTGGTCAACCTCTTCTCTTTTTAGTCCCTACTATTTATAATACTAGTCTCATTGGTTTATAATATCAATACTTAATTTGGTTTATTAATGTATTGGGTTTATAATATTAATCTCTTGGATCAATTTGGTTTGTAATATGAAAAATTCTTGAGTTTATATATTAATCTATTTTCTTTAATAATAATTAATAATTAATTATTATATTTATCATTATTTATATTTATATTATTTATTAATTAGTTATTACGAGTAATAAAAATATTAGTAATAAAATAATAACATATAATTAATAATAAAATTATTAATTTTTTTTAAGAGTGATTATATCTTCATCATGTTTAATATAACCATTCAATTCAATTGCACCCATAAACTAATTACTTCATATTAAAAAATGTCTTAATAAAAACATTCTTCAAAACCTCACCGCCAATAAAATTATTAATGTTAGTATGAATATATAAAAATAATAATAAATAGAATTGATATAAGCAGCAATAATACCCATTAAAAATTTAAATCACAAATGAGACTTTCCTGTGCTGTTATTTTAAGCAATAATTTTAACCAATGGAAACTAACATCTTTACTAACACATCCAGACGAAAAATACTTTTTAATAAAAACAGAAATTGACCAATTCATAAACAGATAAAAGACTTTTTAATCTCAAATTGTAAATCTCTTCTGCGGACTGCGGATCTCTTCTTCGGATCTATACTGCGGATATATACCTCTTGGAGCGACTGTATCTATTACTGTGGATCTATACTGCGGATCTCTTCTAGTCTCGGCATATATACCTCTTGGAGCGACTGTATCTATTACTGCGGATCTATACTGCGGTTTTCGACATCCAATTTTTCTTCGGCATCTTCGGCATTTTCTCCTTGATCTCAGTCAATTGCAGCCCTCAGAGGGCTTCCAACCGGTTCTCAGGCTGTAAAATCTACAAATACCTTTTCTTTTGCAGGCGATCAGTCGCGGTTCTGGAGCTTGATAGGGTTTCATCACTGGAAGTTAAATCGCGAGATCACTCCTCGACCTGAGTCAGTTGCATCCCTCAGAGGGTTTCCAACTGGTTCTCAGGCCGTAAAACCTTTAAATACCTCGTCTTTCGCAGGTGATCAGTCGCAGTTCCGGAGCTTGCTAGGGTTTCATCACTGGAATTTAAATCACTGGCTCAGAGCGCACGCGAGATCATCCGCTGCCGTTCTCAGCGCTGTCGAACGGAAAATGTCCACCATGGATGCATCTCTTTTATTTTGATATTTTGTAGTAAATATCGAGATCTAAATGCAGTGAAGTAAATATTGTGATCTATCGGCTAAGTATCTTATGCGGCCAAGTATCTTTTTCTAAGTATCTTCTGCGGCCAGGTATCTTCTGTGGCAGGGTCAAATCTCTTGCGGCTAGGTTCACGAAAATAACTACGGATTCAGTTCCCTCCGCCTTTGGCGGCAAACTCCTGCCCATAGGCAGTGAAACCCCAATTCTCACTGTTTCAATTTGTTAACTCGTGAAGTCCAATAAGATCTGCTGTAGATCTGCGTAAAATATGGCTCCGAGCTTCGCAAAAATAACTGGTGGCTCATCCACCTTTGGAGGGCAAGCTCCTGCCCATATTGTCAGTGAAGCCCCAGCTCCCACTGTCCAGCTGGTCCAGGCTTCACTCGATGAAGCTTTGAAGTTCTCTGAAAGTGCACTAATTTGCCGATTCAATGGTTTTTGGCCGCAGCTGACAGCTCTCCACAGTTGGATCTCAGAGGTATGGAAGCCTCTAATTCCTGATGCAATTAATATCTACCCCTGTGCTAGGGGTTTCTTTATAGTAGATTTTGAACACCGTGAAAGCAGACAATGT
>APFE031319795.1:40112-126240 GCA_000404065.3 Pinus taeda | reverse complement strand
CACTACACTGTCATCCAAGAAGAATACTCTCGAGAAAACTCTGAATCACAAGCAATCGGGCAAGATAGAAACAATTCTCAAGACGAGAAGGGGGAAAACCCCGCCCAACAACAAAAAGGTGAACTTAACAACCCCTCAAGCATCGACAGTTATGCGGTTTTGAATAATGCAGAAAATAAATCTTCATTTAACAACAAAACAGATCTCCTAGACCAAACTTCTTCTCCGACTATCTCCAAAAGGACGAACACAATAGATCACGAAGCTAAGACACCAATGTCCCAAGAACCAGAAGAGATGAAGGAGATGCAAGATAAAGAAAGTTGGAAGACTGTAGAAGAAAAAGAAAGCTACATCACCAATCTCGCCAAGAAAGACAAGGAGCCAGACAATTAGAAATTAAGAAAGTATAGGTCCGATAGACCAATTTGGTCTCAGTGGATGTTAACCACCATCATCATCATCATCATCATTAAAACGTTCAGTTATACGGACAATGATGTATGTAGACACTAAAACGTGCATTTATATGGAGAGAGAAGTACCTATACATCACGCTTGCGACTGTCGTGACAAGTAATCAAGGCCTCGACTTTGCAACTGCCGTTGGGGGCCTGATGGTATTGATATCCAACAGTCAGCTAATTATACAGTCAACTGATAGGTTTTCAATAAAATCCTGAAAAGATTGGAAATAATAAAATGGGAGAGATTTATGAAATGAAGAGAAGGGATTTATTATTGAAAGGAAAGAAATAAATTGGATTTAAGGAATGCCAAGTTCACAATGTGATTGAGCTTAAGGAAGTTTCAAATTACTTTTGTAAATGTGTTAGAAAACCTACAAGGATGAATCTAGCTAGTAAAGGTTGAACACACAACTTTGTAAAGCAGAAATACTAAAAAGAATCGAAAGAATAAAAATAATTATTGATTAACAAAAAATAGGTTACAATGCTCATGATATACTACATGAGAGTCAACTAATAGGCATCACCCAAGCTAATGCGCCATAGTAGTGATCAATGAGAGGACTGGACATCTACAACAAGTTTCAGATAGAATTAGCCAGTTACGGAGTGAAAGGAGGAGCAAATCAAGGAGTAAATTATGTAGAAAGGATCTTGCATGTAGTCCCATGCATGCATGGACAGTCAAAAGTGACAATCTAGTGAAGATTCCAATGTTGAAGCCTTGCATGTCAATGAATGCTCTAACTAAGTATCCACATGTGGCAGTAATGAAGGTCGTAGGTGTGTAGTACCTCCAACACCACTCTAAACACCACTATGGGAAAAAATAAAAAATGGACCCCGGAAACTAAGGGTAAAGATCACCCAAAATACATTGCAACTTATACTAAAATTGAGGAGAAAGGGAAACCTCCCCCCTCAAAATACAATGTAATCAAAAGAAAAGAGGAAGAAAAGACAATTGCTAAACAACTGTGTCTTTCACTCCAAGACGATCGCGTAGAGAGTGAAACTTCTGCTCAGTAAATGTCTTGGTGAAGATGTTTGCAGTCTATTTCGCTGAAAGACAAAACTAAAAATCAATAACCCGATCATGTAATAAGTCTCTAAAAATTACGAATGCAATTTCACCATCTTTCCCGTCCTTTGGTTGTTTGACTGTCTCGATCCTCATCGATGAATTGGTTTTCCACCACCACACCGCATTGGATGCAAACACAATGACCCTTACCTTCATCAACCAATATCTCTGTCTCCTCCTTGCACTCTGAGCAAGATGCATACTCACTTCTTCTCCCCATTCTCTAATTTAATTGATTATATATTTATCTATTTGTCCTTTCTCCTGTGTCCTTGCACGCAAACACAAGAACAACCAATGTTCAATAAATTATTATTGACGAGTATATATATAAATATTAATATTGGTTTCCACAAAACGGCGTCTCATAAAATAGCATTCATTAATAAAATGGATTTAGAAATTAAATATAATTACAAATAACATCAATCATTATGTAGTAAGTTGAACTACCCCTTCAAGTTTCAAACATTAATGCTTTTCACAAATTTATTATAAAAATTAATAGTATTACCTGTAATGTTGTTCTTCTATGTTCATGAACATTTTATTATTAAGTTGCAAATTGCATAAATATTTTTTCAAAATATAATGCTAATTTTTAATTTAGTTTATGTGCAACAAATTCCAAAATAATATTTTCCAGATGAACCATTCAAATAAAGATAACAAAGTGGAAACTCAAATTTACAATTCAAATAAAGAGAGAATTGTTCCACGTAACGAAACCCCACTTTGAAAACACGAGTCAATGAATGCTTTGTCATCGTGAGGCCATTCCTCATATGATATCCATGAAGTGGTCATTTTCTTGTGAATCGACACGAGGGTTGACACGCTAAAGTCAAGCCAACACAAACTTTAGATGCAGCAAATTTAGTCTCAATATCATTTTAACGGCCAGAGAATGGATAGGGCACCGATTTCATTCCTGTGCTGAACAGCTCAATCTCCAGAAGTATTATCTGCATCTACTCTGTATTTGCATCTAATTGTATTGAGTCATTAGCTCGGTCATAAGGTATACAAATTTTGGTTAGAAGTTGTGGAGTGAAAAGAGGAGCAAATCAGGGAGTAAATCATGCATAAAGGATCTTGCATGTAGTCCTACTCATGCATGGACAATCTAATAAATATTCCAATGTTAAAGCCTTGCATGTCAATGAATGCTCTAACTAAGCGTCCAAATGTAACAGTAATGAAGGTCGTAAGTGTGTAGTGCCTCTAGCAGTTTTGCGAGTCGTTGGGATCTCGAAAGATATCGGTCAAGATAATACTCGTGAAATGAGGTTGCAACAACTTCTATGCTTTGCGGATGGTGGTCCTGCCCACACAGTCCTTTACAATGTCATTTATAACAATGTCGTCACTCCGAAACAGAAGGGAGCACGTCCACACTATCGCACCTGCAATCGACGCTGGCTGCATCGACGCCACCAACCCCATCTTCCCCACCGCGTATGTGATCTCTTCCGCTCCCTTCAACGCATTGCGCAAATGATCAACGGCTGCGTTGGCGTACCCATCACGCGTTTCATCGGTCTCCGGCGACGTCGTTTCCCCCTCCGTGAAGTTGAAGTGAGTGTTGTTAACTAGATCTAGAGGGACAGCCGACGGCGCGACCCTCCGGATTTTGATATCTCCTCTTTGAATTTCAGGTACACTCACATCGCATCGGTATTCATTTCCAATTCTTTCATCATTTTCACTTGCCCCAACTGTCGAGCTGCGATATAGACACAACCAACTTGGAGACCCGGAGCATTCTTGTCCTTTATATAACCCCATGCTCAGCTAATTCTTTATAAATCTCTTGCCCTCTTTACACCACCACGCCATAAAGGTTGACCGCTGAGGCGTACTGTTCTATCTTCTCCACGTGAGCCTCTAGGACCAAATGCTTCTTCCTGCTTTCGACCGGCACATGAGTTTTGCCTCTGCCTCTGCCTCTGAAGGTGACGGATGCAATTTCACCAGCTTTCCTGTCCTTTGGTTGTTTGGATGTCTCGATCCTCATCGATGAATTGGTTTTCCACCACTACACCGCATTGGGTGCAAACGCAATGACCCTTACCTTCATCAACCAATATCTCTGTCTCCTCCTTGCACTCTGAACAATATGCATACTCGCTTCTTCTCCCCATTCTCTAATTTAATTGATTATATATTTATCTATTTGTCCTTTCTCCTGTGTCCTTGTAGGCACACACAAGAACAACAAATTGTGAATTAATTATTATTGACGAGTATATATATATATATATATAAATATTAATATTGGTTTCCACAAAACGGTGTCTCATAAAATGGCATTCATTAATAAAATGGATTTAGAAATTAAATTATAAGTACAAATAACATCAATCATTATGTAGTAAGTTGAACTACCCCTTCAAATTTCAAACATTAATGCTTTTCACAAATTTATTATAAAAATTAATAGTATTACTTGTAATGTTGTTCTTCTATGTGATCCACGTCTATTCAAATAAAAAGATGCACATATTAATATACTCTTTCTAGACCCTTGGTTTCATATTATTAATATATTCTCTTGAACTTCACATTCAAAGAGGTCCTTTAAAAATTGGCTTCTTCCATCATTAATAATTACCTTTCCAAATTAAGCGTACACCATTATTTAATACATCTAATAACGTTATTTAATAAATTTAATACCTTATCTTTAATTATTAGATATAAATGCGAAAATGAATATAGGATGATAACACGAAGACAACGTATTTGGAAGTTAATAAAATTAAGTCTCGAACATTATTATATATAAGATGCGAAAATTACCTTTAATTATTAGATGTAAATGCGAAAATGAATATAGGATGATAACACGAAGACAACGTATTTGGAAGTTAATAAAATTAAGTCTCGAACATTATTATTATATATAAGATGCGAAAATGAATATGAGTATTCGGCAGTTAATAAAGCAATCGCTATCAATTTTGTTAATAAAAGTGACTCGTGAAATTTCATTAGTATAAGGCTGTAGCAGTGGAAAATATGCACAGAGCAATAGTATTGGAGGGTCGGTTTAATATGAGTGCATAATGAAAAAATATGCAAAGAAGAGATGTAACTTAAATGTAGATGTATCTTAGATGTAACAAAATTTATTATGACTTGAATGTTTATCAAAATATATTATTTCGGAAAAAAATTCTAACATTTTCTTGAGTCTTATACAAATATATTTATCTATAAAATGGTTATCAAAACTTGTAATTCTACTATCTATGCATTAGACTACTAATCAAATCTTTGAATTGAAATTATGAGCTTCAAGAAATGTGTTACTTACTTCGTGTAACATGCACACAAGAAAATACTCATAAACGAATGGATTTGTTTTTTATTGGTTCATTGGTCTATTACTCAACACTCTGCTAGCGAAGAATGAAGGTTGTATTCCCCTCAGCTTTATAGAATACTTAATTTTGTGACAATACTAATAGGGTTTTTTAATTAAAACTCTATATAGTTAATGGTTATCAAAATTTGTAATTCTATTATCGATACATTAGAACACTAATCAAAACTTTGAATTGAAATTATGAGCTTCAAGAGATGTGTTACTTACTCTGTGTAACATGCACACAAGAAAATACTCATAAACGAATAGATTTGTTTTTTATTGGTCCATTGGTCTATTACTCAACACTATGCTAGCGAAGAATGAAGGTTGTATTCCCCTAAGCTTTATACAGTACTTAATTTTATGACAATACGGATAGGGTTTCTTAATTAAAACTCTATATAGTTAATATCTTTTTATGTATTTAAATGACAAACTTACCAACAACAAGGAAATCAATAAGAACATGGATGCAATGTCTATGAGGTTGTATTGCCTGTATTCCCCTAAGCTTTATACAGTACTTAATTTTATGACAATACGAATAGGGTTTTTTAATTAAAACTCCATATAAATAATATCTTTTTATGTATTTAAATGACAAACTTACCAACAACAAGGAAATCAATAAGAACATAGATGCAATGTCTATGAGGTTGTATTGTCCCCATAAATTATGTGAATAAATATGGTTGAATGAAACCAACAACTATTAGTGCTTATATGATGTGCATTGAATTTATCACCCTTGAAACCATTTTGAATAAATGGTGAGTGAGGTGTTTACCAATAGTGAAAATGCCATGAAAATTTTTGAGAATATATATGTGTTTTCATAAACTAGTTAATGATGTCATTAATTTTATCATTTACACTTAATAAAAAGAATTAGTTTATATAATTTGAGTGTCAAACAATGAGTTAATGTGAAGATGTGGTTTCATAAATTAACAATAAATTCCTAAAACACATGCTATGCAAAGGCAAATTTATGACATGACTACATTACTTTATTTGTAAACTAGGTTTCCAAAATTTAATTTAAAATTTATGACAAATTGGTTAATATATATGCATGTAATATCATTTTCAATATATATTTTGGTAAAGTGATATTTTATTTGATGTAATTTTAAAACTAATGCATTTTATTTTATTTCTACTTAATTTTATTGGTTAAATCTCAAATTTTTTCATAATTTGATTGGTTATTAAATCAACAAAATGACAAGTTAATAAATTATTAATTCTAAATTAATTAACAAAAATTATCAAAAAATGTCATTTTTATAAAGTAAAAAATAAAAAGACACAAATAAAATATACCGTAACATATTTATAAAATATTTTAATAACATAACTAAATAATAATAATAAAATAAAACAATTTAATAAAAAATAATAAAAAGTTATAATTAACCCTCTCATAATATTAATTATAATAATTAGTGGTAGAAATGTGTCACAATTAAATGAGAACTTATCATAATGTTCAAACCATCCATTTCAATCAATTTGAATTTGTTGATTATTCTATATTGCCAAAGTCAAAATATTGATTTCATATTATTTAATGTATATTATTAGTGTAGATTTATTGCAATTATTGTGTATCAATGTTGAAATGGATCCAATTTTTTAGAAAAATAAATCTATTTTATATTACAATGCCAAATTTAAAAAAGGGTTTGTACTTTAGGATGCATTTTTTTATATGTTTGATAGGTTTGAAGTTAACATGGACTTATATTGTTTTTTCCTATATAGTCATTATGGAAGGAATTACACATTCCTTTCCTTCTGAGTAACACATCAAGATGTGTGTGTATACCATGTACCAACTCCAAGCTGAGAAACACACCAAGATGTGTTTGTATGCCATGCATTAACTCCATGTTCATCATGAAATATAATTTTATAGAGATACATTTTTCATTGTTTAACTTGCATTTTTTTTCTTTTGTATAAATGGATTCAAAGCCTTGATAATACCCATACCCTCTCCACCAAAATCGGATGGTAAAGAATAAAAAACTTAAGCTTGCAATTCAAACAAATCTTTATTCAATTTCCTACAAAAATAATCCAAAAATATATATCAAAAAGGGCCAAAAGTTAGAATATCTAGAATACAAAAAATGTTTCAATTATAATTTTTTTTTTTTTTTTACATAAGTGGCATTGATTGGAAAATAACACGTCTTCTCTTTCTCTTCCCCTCTCTCTCTCTCTTACTGAATTGTAAGTATTGAAATATTTTATTTATAATTTACATTAGAAAAATTATTTTTTTTAATACATTTTAAATGTATATTTTGAAGAGGTATATTCTTTAAAATGGATAATTAAATATTTTATTTCTGGTTACATTGAAATGGTTTTCGAAGATAGAGTAATAATGGTTTTCGAAGATAGAGTAATAACACATTTTTCTGACACGAAATAATGTTTTTTTTATTATTATTTCTTTAAACCACAAGTCAACTCTATATTAAGCACAAAAGATATTATACATTTTCTCAATATTAGATTGTAATATCAGGTCTTAACTAAGTGAGCACAATAAGAATACTGTTGTTTTATAATATTCTTAATTTAAAAATATCAATTAGATGTTAGTAGATATCAATTATGTGCATTTATTGACTAAAGCACCACCTAGGGTGACTAATATGAGGTACCCACTCAACAATGTGTTGAAGAAAGTGTAACTAAGTTCGGTCTTCATAAATATAATTTTGATATTTGCATTTATACAAGAAAAGAACTATTGTTTTTGTTATTTATATCAATGAGTTTCTTTCTCATTGAAATAGGTCTAGCACATGTCAAAGTGCTATAGGAAAATCAAAGAGTCAAAATAAATATTGAGGACCTTTAAGGGCATGTTACATCTTCTATATTTATGTATTAGAGTCAAAGATATCTCTCCAAGAAAAGTCAAAATTCCTCTCTATGCAACAACGTCACCAAAGAAGCTAATCTGAAGAAGAAAAGACAAGTCAGCCTAAAGTCTCCAATTCAGCCTCAAGTTTGCCTAAGGGAGAGACATAGTTCTATATATAGAGGTTGTCCAATCCTTCAATGACAATACACAATCACCTTTGAAATCAACGAGAAGGAATACAAGTTAAGGGTGAAGGGAAAGCAAAGAAAAGAAGCCTCTAGTGCAATGAAGAAAGAGGAAGAAACACTGAGACTTGGAAGTATATTCTAAGGGTGAAGTACAGTCACACGTGCAAGAAAAGGACTGCTATATGTGGTCATTATAGTAGCACTATCATAGTACATATCTATCATTTTTTGAGCTAAAAACTTAGACCTATAAGGCCTCCCACTAAAGTGAGGAAGAGACTCTCTCAAGAAAAGAAGGAAGGAGATAAATACATAATGTAACCAATCACACGTGCGAAGAGACTAGGGCTGTAGTGCTGTCATATCAAGTCTGTGACTACACATCAAGAAGGAGATCGTTTGGAAAAGATAAAGGAAGGTATCCTCATAGGTGAAGGACCTTGTTGAGGATCAAAGATAATTATCTCTTCTAGAGATAGCATAACAAGGACTATCAATAGTTGCCAGAAGAAGAACGAAGTGTCAGAAGAAGGAGGATGAAGTGTTGCGCAAACATGTGTCGGAAGAAAGATGGACTTGACTTATGCTTGGAGGATATTCTTGTCAAGGGTCTAGGGTTTGGCATTGATCAATAAAATCTTCAATAAGAGAAATTTACAAAAGGTTTTTCCTCTCTAAGAGAGATACATTTTTCCCAGGCATAGAGCCAATACCTTGTGTTCCCGTTTCTTGTGTTTTGGTAGAAGTTGATGAAGTAAACACACATAGAATAATAATAAGAGTAGAAGATCAAGCTAACAAGAAAATCGTAAAAGTTCTTCACAAATTGTTATCAAGTTTAGAAGAATCCTAATATCTCTAATTTCCCTAGATTCTTCAACATGGAATGAGAGCTATGGTGAAACATTAAGGAAGGGAATCTCAAGAACACTCATAATGTGACACATCAAGGAATGAAATCTCAAAAACATCTACAAGATTGAAGCTTCAAGCCAAGAAGTCTCAAAAAAATCAAGGACAAGAATTTCTACCATCTACTATCCATCAAGGAAACTACTACGAAAGAAGAGAATCCTTTCATCTAAAGGCATCTACATGAAGATCCATCCAAAGAAGGGTCTACACCAAATTAGATCATCTACAAAGGAAAAATAACTACAATTCAAGCCTCACTCTCCAAGAATATCTCATCATCAAGAAAGTGTATTTGAAGGAAGCAATTTGAAGATCATCAAGATCCAAGAAGGCAAGCCATCAAGTCTTCAAGAAGAAAGAAAGAATACTACATCAAAAAATCTATGAAGTAAGTATATATGTCCCCTCCTGAACATACACAGATGTCGTTTTTCAAGGAAAACAACAAATTGGTTGGGAGTACTAACTTCCTTGCATTGAAGAAGAGGATTGATTTACTTCTCAAGGAAAATGAACTTCTAGACCTCATCAAAGGGAATACCACTATCCTTGATAAGGAACAAACTCAAGCCTTAGACAAGTAAAATAAGGATGAGACGAGCTCAAAGTATTGTAATATAATTTATCAAGGACTCTCTCATTCCTTATGTGTCCAAATTTGAAACATCAAAAGAAATCTATGATAAACTAATAGAGCTATTCTCGGTAAGCACAACAGGAGAAGTGATATCTCTACGTAATGATTTGTAAAAGATGAAGATATAAAAGAAAGGAATAGATCTCTACTCCATGAAGATGTTTGAGATTAGAGATCAACTTCAAGAACTAGTAGAAGTCATGTTAGACAAAGAAATGACAATTGTACTACTCAATGCCCTACCTGAGGATGGGGGCAACTTCACATCTAGAATTATGCCAAGAAGGAAGCTACCCCACTAACTAAACTATGGTCTCTATGGAAAATTGAGGATACTAGACTCAAGGCCAAGGATGATGGGGGATCAAAAGAACAAGCCTTTGCTACCATGGCCAAGAGAAAAGAAAATTTTGAAAAATTTGGTCCACGAATAACAAGCAACAAAGATATGTCCAAAGTCCAATGTTTCGGCTGCCAAGAATATGAACACTACAACAGGGATTATGCCAAACTTAAGAAGGAAAACAACAACAAGAGAAAAGTGGAAGAAGATCAAATAACTCAAGAAGTGAAAGAAGAAGACAAGAAGAAGAATAAGGAAGATCCTCCAGATCTCTACTATGACTACGTCAACTTCTTTACATGTGTCTTCTTTCAAAGTTTTGAGTAGTATAAGGGCATATAGAAATAGGATATAACTCATGGTTTAAAGATATATTCTAGAATATAGGAGCATGATGTAGATATAGCTCAAGTTATTCATTTATAAGGAATATATATATTAAAGGACCTCATCCACAATGAAAGAAAATGATCGTGATTAAAAAATATTAGAAAGCCTCCATCATCAAAAGGAAGAAACATTTGTAGGATGAGGGTCTTCAAGATCCTTTGATAGGATCTTCAAAAGAAAGTTTAGAAAATAAGAGCAGATGTCTCAATGGGAGTTCCATTCATGGGATTCAAGAAACGATGATATGCAGGCAAGAAAAGACTACACCAATAAAGAAGGACCAACAAACAAGAAGCCGAGATGATCAAAAGAAGAATCAAGTTGAGGTATGTATTATTGAATCATGGGAATAGTCCTAAAACGTGATCAAGTATAAAAGGATCTCTTTCACCGATGACATGCTCAAAAGCATGTACTAGAATCCAATGGAGGTCAACATGAAGAATTTCCCTCGTAAGGGACATGCGGTGGTTGACTAAACATACGTGAAGAAACACATGAAGAAAGAGATCAAACATGTGAAGAATGCCATAGCCACAAAGGATCATTATTTGACAAGATCCATCAAAGACATCTCCTGAAACAAGGCACAACAACTTTGACAAAGGAAGAAAAATATAAAAGGACCCTTGACACCCATGAAGGCCTTGTAGATATTAAGATGCAGATAATTGATTCAAGTCTACAAAAATGTCATGATGGAAAGCCATGTAGCAAAGCACCATTTGATGTTGAAGCAATATCACAATAACGTCATGAGGGGTTACTAGATAAAAGTATGGAAACAAGCAAATACAACTAAACATCCATATGATAAATATTCTAAAGTATATAAAAGGAGTAACTAGTTGACGAAATATCCTAAGATGTATCAAGAAGGCCACTTTCTATGAAGGAATAAATGACATGAAAACCAAGAAGGAAAGTGATCTATGGCCAATGCCCTACAAAAAGAAGAAGTTCAAACAAAGACTTCATGACATCAAAGAAAGAAAGAGATCCAACACCTCAAGGACCCATGGAGAAGAAGTTGTTGATAAATGGACAAGTCCCTAGCTAAGATGGAGTTCTAACAAGTTCCTAATTACACAAGAGCTTGGTCAAGTTCCTAGTGAGAGGAAACTTTGCCATATCTTCCTCAATTAAGAGGAAGAGATAGATACAACATTCTTGCATTCAATTTGGAAGAAAGAATGGAGGATTGGGTAGTCATATAGCATCCGATGCTCTTTGAGGATGTGTAGAGCATCCAAGATAAGAGTAGGCAAGAGGACCGATATTATTTAATGGTCGGAAACCCAAACTAGAAATAGTCCTAGAAGGTCACACTCAGTTAACACCCAATTGGGTATATACGTTGAGAGACAATGAAAAAAGTGTCTATATATCATTGGTCTCACCAACATTATTCTCTAATCTTATGAGAGATAGAGATGTTAGTCAAGGCCTTGCTATCAACAATATTGGTTACTATGATTCTATAATAGATGGATTTCCAATCTGGTTTCTCTTATGTGAATTCTTAAAGATGGAAGAATAGTTAAACACCATGTAGTGATTTATGAATACCTTCCTAGTTTAGAGGGAGCATCGAAGAAAGTGTAACTAGGTTAGATCTTCATAATTGTAATTTTGATATTTGGATTTATTCAAGAAAAGAAATATTATTTTTGTTATTTATATCAATGAGTTTCTTTACCATTGAAATTTTTCTAGCACGTGTCAAAGTGATATAGGAAAGTAAAATAGTCAAAATAAATATTGAATACCTTTAAGGAAATGCTACACCATGTATATTTATGTATTAGAGTCAAAGATATCCATCCAAGCAAAGTCACAAGTTCTCTCCATGCAACGACATCACCAAAGAAGCTAATTCAAAGAAGAAAAGCCAAGTTGGCCTTAGGTCAGCCTAAAGGAGGGACATACATCTATATATAAAGGGTGTCCACTCGTCCAACGACAATAAACAATCACCTCTGAAATCATAGAGAAGGAAGGTGAGTTAAGGGTGAAGGGAAAGTGAAGAAAAGAAGTGTCTAGTGCAACAAAGAAAGAGCAAGAAACATTGAGCCTTGGAAATTTGTTCTAAGGGTCAACTACAACCACACATGTTAATATAGGAGGGCTATATATGGTCGTTACAACAACACTATCACAGTCACATATATGTCATTGTTTGAGCTAGAAACTTAGGCCTATAAGGCTTCCCAGTAAAGCGAGGAAGAGACTCTCTTAATCAAAGAAGGAAGGAGAATAGTACATAAGGTAACTTCTCACATGTGTGAAGAAACGAGGGATGCAGTGCTGTCATATCAAGTCTACAAATACACAGCAAGAAGGAGCTCGGTTGGACAAGAGAAGCAAGGTATCCTCATAGGTGAGGGACCTCACTAAGTATCAAAGATAGGTATCTCTTCTAGAGCAAGCATAATAAGGACTATCACTAGATGCTGGAAGAAGAACTAAGTGTTGGAAGAAGGAGGATGAAGTGTCGGGAAACAAAGTGACAGAAAAAGGAAGGACTTAGCTTGTGCTTGGAGGATATTCTTATCAAGGGTCTAGGGTTTGCCACTGATCAATAGAAGCTTCATTAAGAGAAATTTGTGAAAGGATTTTCCTCTCTAAGCAAGAAAGGTTTTTCCCTAGCAAAGAACCAATATCTTGTGTTCTTGTTTCTTGTGTTTTAGCAGCAGTTTGATGAAGCAAACACACATAAAATAATAATAAGAGAAGAATATCAAGCTAACAAGAAAATTGTAAAAGTGATTCAAAAATTGTTATCAATTTTAGAAGAATCCTAATATCTCTAATTGCGCTAGATTATTCAACACAATCCCCATCAACAACTTAGAGCTTGTTAAGAATTCTCTCTCCCCATCAATTTCATGATCAATTGGGAAATTTCCTCCTAGATAGTCTGAGCAATGTTGATCCATTACCTTTGATTTGAGTTCTTTACCCTTCGCTAGATGTGAGAGCTACCATATTCCCAAAAGTAAGTTACCCATCACTTACTTCAAGCACATTGATGTGATGCTACAATTGGAGATTCAACAAGTTACAAGGGACTTGTAGGGATGAGAGTTTCATGAAAAAATAGAGACAAAGAGGAGGAGGGCTAAGAACAAAGTCAAGTGAGAGATAGAAAGAGAGGAATGAAAGGCGCTGTGAAACAATAAGAGAAAATTATTTAAGAGAAAGACAAGGAGGGGGGTTTACTATAATGATTCAAACTCTGGTTCATTGGTATAACCTAAAAGTGGACCAAAGACCAAGGTTGAAACTTTACTAAGAACACGTAGAACAAAGGTAGCTAGTTCATAAGGACACAATAAGGATAGAGTAAAATAGAATCAAAAGAAGCTTAGTACAACATTATGGGGAGAATTTCCCTTATAGAAATCAGTTGAGGTAGGAAACCATTACACCTCTTCGGACTCCAAAAAGCTACTAGAACAAAATAAAGGGTAATGATCTAGAGGGGAACTCCCATTGAGAGAGAGTTGAGCATAGGTTGCTATTTCTTGAAGTTGTGGGGAGTAAATGAGCAGATTATAAAATAAGTAACCCAAGACATAGTAATGTACAAGATACCTAGAGAGGATGATTGGAGTAACAAGAGTAATGAGAAACAATAGAACCATGCAAACCAATAATATGCCTTTCTATCAATCCAACCACGTTGATAAAGCCCACTGTGTGTAATGCAATGTCCCTATACTTATCATGAGTTTCTACTTGAGGTCAAAATGAATGTTTTGCATAGGATATTTAACACGAACTAGACATTACCACCATCAATGACTTCCGGTGTCTATCAATTATTGAATTGATAATTGGCCCACAATTAAACAAAATAATAATCACAATTCTATAATAGAGTTATGGCTAAATTATAATGAGATAGCATGTGGTCACATCCTTGTCCCTAGATGTTTGATGGCCATAAACCTAACTCACATGTTGGGGTTCTAACACTCCATTCAAAATATTAAAATTATTATTGTTAATTATTTTTAATTATAAAGTAAATATAAAAGCACAATAATAATTTTGTAATATAATATTTAATTAATAATTATTGTTAAGAAAAAGTAGTGGTGATGAATTTTATCAATATTTATTGTAAATTGAAAAATTAAAAAATAAATAATCATACATTAAAATAATCATACATGTCAACCTCTTATTACCCTTCCACGTGTGTTCAAGTTGACTAATCTTTCCAAATTTCATGAAAATCACTTAATTGTAATTGAACAAGCCAAAAATTTCATAGTTCCTTCTTCGTAAAATAAAATATAGATACTTAGAAACAACCACATCTCGACCAAAATAACTTGTTCTTAAAAAAAAATGTCACACCACCTTCTTCTTATTCATGAACAAATTTCAACGTCAATTTCTATAATCAAATATTCAATCAAAATGTGTATATCAAATACATAAATACACGACAAAATCTCTCCAAATATTCAATCATAATAGCTACTTTAATATAAAAAATAGCATAACAAACTCAACTAAGCTTATTACTAAATCGCGAATGGCTGTGACCTTAGTCTCTTGTCATACGTCAAATTCTATAGCATCATTGCATTGCGTTTTGCCGAGCCACAAATAAGTTGCAGTCTCAATTCATGGAATTGGAATTAAGAGACTACCCGGCTCATAACCTTTGAATCACAGATTAGAGATAAAATGTTCAAAACTGAGTTAAAGATGAAATGAATTGTTCCGAGTTAGTCCAGACCGTCAGCATCAAGACGCTCAAGGACACGACGAGCTTCCTCTTCTGTTATGGGCAGAACTTTACGAATCTTTAATCCACCTTCCAGAGCATCAGGGTGTACTGTGAATGTGAAATAAAAAGTATTGGAGACCTGCTCAACGCCACATAAAGCAAGCATCAAGCAAAACAATTACACACATAAATCTCATCTTACATAAAGCAAGTATCAAGCAAACCAATGACACACATGTTTGAAGGAGGATTTATAATCGCAAATTTTAACCAATGAATAAGACTAGACTCCAACTATGAAACAGACCTCCGCTTTCTCTCCCATGGAGGACTGCACATTTCACGCTTTCAACTAGGACTTACCTCGCTACTTCTTAGTTCTGGTCTGGTAACATGTGCAACAACTTCAATACTTATGAGTGGTCGCTTTGGGTCATCTAGTTGCGTGAATAAAACACAGGATTTGAAATAAAGGAAGTCCCCAACATGTACCTACAATACATCAATATAGTTTTTTAACCTCAGTTCATTTGAGACTATTTCTAAAATGTGCCAAAATCTACGACATCAAATTTATAATTAAACTAGTAAATCAGATAACTATTATGAAATTAAAGGGACCAAACTCAACTAATGAGTTCGGGAATAAAAATATGTATTTGCAGGAAGTGTTACTCACTGGTCTCAGAAAATCAACACGATCGACTTTCAGAAAGCAAGGAGCGCGACCAACAAAAGCATAACACGTAGAAAATGCCAACTCAAAGGCACGATGCATCAGAAACCCTCCAAAGATTCGTCCATGTAAGTTGCGTTGTTGTGGCTGGCAAACCAGTGCGTTTACAAGCCTTGTGTCTTTTATTAGTATGCTGTCCCTGTCTGCTAAGGCATCAGGCATGTCACACAACACACGACCTTCTCTCAACAAAGCTTCTACTCTCTCACCATCGCCATCGCCATCGCCATGCAGCCTGTTGCTCTCCTCAAACTCCCTTCCACGTCTTTGTCTTTCTTTGTTCCTTCTCACGTCTCTTGCTTCACCTTCCGCCAGGAGTGCCATTTCTGTGTCTGTTTGTGGTAGAAGTCGGTTAACAGGGGTTGATTTTCCAGTTCTCAAGTCTCGTGACACAAACGTAAAGTTTGTAATTAGAGAAACAGAGTCCCCACTTCCAGTGTCCCCTGCGGAAAAGGCCCAAGCAAAATCTCATGGGAGCTTCTTCAATTACAGAACATTCGAAAAGTAAATGGCAGTGATGAAAAATAGTGAACCATTGTTATATAAATACCTCCTGATAGCTCAGTTATGATCATTTGAATCTCAATTGATGAGCGGCCAACCCAAGTAACAGCACCAACAACTTTCAGGTCAGTATCCACACGGATTGGTTTCTTCAACACCATCTTGTCAAGAGACGCTGTAACTAGTAACAATGGTCTCGGTATGTCGTCATAATCGGAGCAGTGCTGCAAAAAAATAAACCATCAAGAATATAATGTCATTTTTTCTGACTCGACTCTAAAATCTGTATGTGCAAGTTTGATCAATCTAAAACAATATGTAAAAATGCTTTCTTCGTAGGCAACTTTGATCAATCTAAACAATTATATATATATTAATCAATTAAGTAAAATCTATTCTTTTTAACTATGCAAAATATGTTTTATATATTAAGCAAAGAAATAATTATTGGAAATATGTTTTGTATATTAGGAAATATGTTTGGTATACTAAGTAAAGTCTTTACGTAGAAATTGTATAAGAATTTTTTTTGGCTAACTTGTTTTGAGATAACAATTGTGGTTAATCACCCGGAGGAGATGAAGAGGGAGAATTTGGCAAAGGCTTAAATAAAGAGCAATATTTTATATATATCTATGAAGAATTTATATAAAAAATACGTACAACATACTCTAAATTCCAGTAGTCTTGAAGTGTGATTTTTTGGAATGTATTTTTGCTTTATTTTCCAATTTAATTTGTCTAAAAGATAGAGATACATTGAAATCACAACTTTGAGAGGTGAACTTTTCACAATACATATGTCTTCAAGTTTTTGGGAGTGTTGAATCCATATATGCAGTCAAAACACCAGTTTAAACAACACATATTAAAATTTGGCCACAATTTTTTCCACCAGATTTCAACAAAATAATCCACTAAAATCTCAAAAAAATTAGGCTTAAAAATTATTGCCCTGACGTTTATTAAATTAAATTAAATTAAATTAAATTATATAGAGGTAGATAGACCGATAATCCTATTATTTATTATTATTGATTTATTAAATTTGATTTTTTATATATATACACACGCACGTTCCATTGTCTATTGATGTATTTGTTCATAAGAGCTGGCTTTCAAAGATTATTGATGTATATTATATTAATATATACACTAACAACAAATAATATATGTGTTTAAGGAATTATGCATGGATCAGATTCCAAAGACTATGGACGTTTACTTTGTTTTATTTTACATATAAAGGAAATTTGAATAGATGACTAATATAAAGTAAATGACAGCTAAATGTTAAAAACGGGATCATCGTCACCTATCTATCAACACCCCACAGTAGAGCTATGCTCCTGGGTGCTCGGGATCCGTCGTTGGAATGGGGCGGCATTGTATATCAGCAATACCATTGTGTATATATATCAGTAAATATGAATGAGAAAATGAATGATTTTCTGCTCCAACCTATTATATGGAAGACGCTATGGTCTCTACTTGAGGTGAAGAGCATAAATTAAAAGTAGAACAGAATAAATCAAATAACTTGATAAATAAAATATAAATTACCTTGAGAGCAATGGTGCCCGCTAAGGCATCTAAATCTTCCAAAAGCTTCCCGATTCTGACCTCATTGTAGGGATCCCTGTATTGCTCTCGCAGTATGTGATCGGAGGAAAAGTTGTAGAGTATGCTTGTGCGGCTCTGAGGGGCTAAGGGGCTTGCGGAGGGTCTCCCCAGCGTCTATTGGAGGGGATTCGTCGAGCGGAGAAGCTACAGAGAAAATGGTGGCCATTGATAAGAGGCGGAGCACAGTGGCACTCTATGAAGTTACTATGGTGATAAAATGAGGGAGACAATAGAGAAGGGAGGCGACTCGGAAATGGCAGCCCAAAATGCTCACTTTGATTCATCGTCCAGGTTGGCGTTTTATAGGCGTCTGTAGATTCTTCCATAGATTCTTCCAGATGATATACAGTATTTTATGTACAGTGTGGATCACGCCTAAGCTTACGGCACGGAACCATTCACGGTTCGCTGGTTCATGGTACTGTTTTGGTATCGTTTTTCATTTGTAAGTGATGTTCTGGTTCATGGTATCGTTATTTTGTTAAGTTCAGGTTCATTTGAAATAAAATAATATTGTTTCTTGCGACGAAAGAGAGGTTTGGATATAAAAAGAGTTAATTGTTGTATGGATGAATGGTCACCAAAATAGAATACATATGCTGTTGTTTTCATCCATTGTCAGGTTATTGTCCTGGTGGGTAGGCATGTATAAAAAGAGTTAATTGTTGTATGGACGAATGGTCGCCAAAATAAAATGCATCTACTGTTGTTTTCATCCATCGTCAGGTTATTGTCCTGGTGGGTAGGCATGTATGTATCAATTGAGAGCTTATTATTATAAAATTTAATTAAATAGATAATGATTTTGTTGAAATATTTTCAAAATAAGAGTTATTTAGTGGTATGTTATTGCTTTTTTTTTTAATGTAAGTGAAATTTGTTTGTGCTTAAAATAATTATAAAATGTCAATTGCTAAAGACACATAAAAAAAATATGGAAAAGGTTTAGGATAAAATTGAATTTAAGAGTCATTATTTATTATTTACTCGTTAAAAGAAAAAAAAATTATATAATATTAAAATATCACAATAAATTGTATAGATTGGATAAATTTAAAAAATGTTTTAGATTTGAAATTTTTAGCTTACTTGCTACAATCATGGAATCGGCGAGATTCCAGATTCTCACCACAGTGGTCACAAAGCCCGATAATAACTCAGCACACATTTCAAATTTCCACAACATTAATACTTTTTAATTTGTTTGACACATTTATTAATTTGGTTGACACATTTATTAATTTGGTCAAAAGTGGCCATTTTTTGTTATTATTCCAATGTTTAAATTAAATTATTTGTTGAATATTATTTTAATTTCTCATGCTATTTTTACTAAATATATTACAATTTTTTAAAATTTATTTAAATTATTTTTTAATATATTACTATTTTAATTTTTAGATTTTAATTTTAATAAGTTTTATTTTTTATTATTTAATTTTTATGTGATTATTTAATGTATTTTAATTTAATCATTTCATGAATTAATAAATATAATTTAAGATAATTATAAATATAAGTAATTGATATTTTATATCAATTTATAATTCAATTTCTATGGTCGACAATAAATACAATTTAAGATGATTATAAATATTATTGACATGATAATTAATAATAATTATCTTATATTTTAATATGATTAAGTAATTTTTTATATTACAATATTATAGATAATTGCAACTTCTTTGATAGAATAAATTTATAATAATACCAAAAATTTGATGTATATTGTAGTTGTTTTTTAATTAAAACTTACAATATTAAAAAAATACAATATTTTTTTAATTATTAAATTAAATTGGTTCATAATTAAAATGTTCAAATATTACTTTATTGGTCTATTTTTAAATCATTAATTCTAATATGTATAATGTATATTTTTTGCATTCAGATAGTGGTGGGCTAAAGACTTTTCTGGATGAGATGTTTCTCCAGTGTATCCAAGATCTATCTTCATAAGAGGAGAGTGTTGTGCCTTGATAATTTCATCTAAGGTTCCACATCTTTTAGCAAATCTAAGGTTCAAAGTTTTTATTTTCTCAAGTTCCTTTCTTAGACTTACTATTTCACATTCTAACTTCTCATTATGCTTTTTTTCTATGAGTTTATGCTTCAAAGTATCTATTGCTACTTTGTTTTCTTCCAAGAAAATTTTGAGTTGAGTAATTTCTTCAAAGAAATCATTTTCTTCTAATGCCCACAAATTTATCATTAGACTCAAAAGCCATGAGTAATTTAAGATCTTGATCATATTCACCTTCTTCACTATTTGACAAGCCATCACTATCTTCATGAGTATAATAAATTTTTCTACTATCAAACTCTCTCCTATTAATTTCTGTAGAATCCTTCCCTTTGTCATGGTTATCTTTATGAGGAAATTTGACAACATAATGACCAACTCTACCACAAGAAAAACATTTGAAGGGAAGCTTACCTCTGAACCTTCTGGAGCCTAGTTCATGTTTCTTTACAATGTTCAGCTCATCTTCTTCTAATATGTATCCTAATTCCTTGCATTCCTCCTTTTCTTTTCTCTTTGTAGATGCTTTAAATGTGTCTTCTCTGACTTCTGAGGGACCACCTTTCCAAATTTCAAAAGCAGTCACGATCCCGTGAAATTGAACAATCTCATCAATGGCAGACACTTTTGACTCGAATGTAGGAGTTAGAGATCTTAATATTTTCTCTACTAAAGTAGTATCCTTTATTTCTTCGCCCATATTTTTCATGCTATTTACAATCTCATCTATACAAAGAAATAAACTAGCAATACTTTCATCATTATGCATTCTGAGAGTTTCATATTGAATTCTCAGAGTTTGAATTTTAGCAATTTCTACCTTAGTATCGCCTTCATAGATTTGAATGATTCTGTCCCATATTTATTTTGTTGTGTTTAGCTGCATAACTTTGACAAATTTTGATTCTGTTAGACTTCCCAATAAAGCATTGGTAGTTGGCATTGTCTTCATACGTCTGCTTTTCTGCTGCATATATGGGAACTTCCACTGGATATTGGTAACCTCCTTCCACAATTGGCCAAACATCTTCTCTAAGAGACTTAAGATAGGCTCTGGTTCTTGTTTTCCAATATATAAGATTATTTCCATTGAAAAGTGGTAGTTTGATAGATTTCGATCCTTCTTGATTGTTCATCTTGCAAGATATTCCTTCAAGCGATCAAGCTTCTTTTGAAGGACCTTCTCTGATGCCAATTATTGGGAAAAATACCGGGGGGATGAATCAGTATTTTAAAAATTAATAACAATTTTTCTTTTCCGAAATGTATACACAACTTAACTGAACCCAATTAGTGTATATATGTGACTATTGTAATAGGAACTAGTGTATTCCAAGTAAACTTTGTAAAATAGCTAATTCTTTATCTATTAGACTTTGAGCCAAAATGTAAGAGATTTATCAGGCATTTGATAAGAAGTAAATAGGTGCAGTAAGAACAGGTTAAAGTATCACACATAAAACACACATGAACACCAAGATTTAAGGTCGAAATTGAATATGGTAGAAAACCAGTGTTGTTGTCATTTGAGTCTTCAAAACTTATTAATATAAAAAACTGTTTACATTCTTATACTAGTATAGACTCATACTAGTACGCAGGAACCCACCCACTAAAGGCTAAAACCTTCACTCGTTCTCCAACTCCTACTGGAAGGGAGCTCAAACCCCCTAATCTGATCACTAGCTACTACTGGTAGGAAGCTTTGACTTCCTCACTAAAGGCTCCAACCCTCATCAATATCCATGGACGATGTTTCATCAAATTTTAGACTAGATCCATTATCAACACTTATGCTAAAAAACAATCATCAATCTCTGACACAACTAATCATTAAAACCCAAAAAACTAATACATAACTAAAACTTAACCAATCAATTGGAAGAGTCATATCACTATAACCAGTACACAGAATTGCTCAAAATGCTACATTAACACATAGAACCAAATGCAACCTTGATCATTCATTTGCTAAAATGTATACGCTACTCCACTTAAGCCAAACCACATGCATACACGCTTTTCTAGAGAGAAACACGCATATAGATCTTAATATACTAAAAACTAAAAATTTGACCACTACAATTTTTGAAAGGATCATTCAATCACACTCAGATCTACTGCAACACTATGAACCAATTAGAGGACTGTCTCTAATCTTTAATCACAATGAGCTAGTAATATTAACATTCATCAATAAATTAATACCCAAATTCAACTTCATCATTCAATCAGATCTACTTCAGACATAATCACTCAACCTAGATCAACATGAGGACATCATTGACATACAACAGGGAAACATTAGCACTGATTAGGTTGATTAGTTATTTATGAATAGAAAAATCCTTACTTTATATATGTGACTTTGCATAAGTGAACCCACATGTATACGTGCTTTTCCTGAAACCAACCCACGTATAGATCTGCAAATTTTCACCTATAATTGTGCAGTTCTTTAGAAATTCAGAAAGACCCAGATTATAATAATCAAGGAAAAAAACATTCATCAGTACTTAGATCTAGTCAATCCTTGAACATATCATACAATGAAGAGTCATTTGAGTTCTCGTGATCCTGATCCATCATTATATCCACAGGTGCATAATTATTTCAGATCAACATGATAATTATGGTCCTTACAATGTAAATATATTGCATATTGAAGTATTCATCAAAAACTCTTTCTCTTGCACACTTAGCTCTTTGATCTTCACTTCTTTATATAGATTAGCCCTTATCCAATACCATGGGTCAAAACAACATTAGTGCCCATGGTAATCTTTGATAGGATCAATATTCATTGTCACACTCATTATTATGGGCCAATACCATGCTAAGGACCCCTGGTATTTTGAATACCATGGTACAAAAAACATAGGCTACTTTCCTTCACTGAAATCGCGTGCATACATGACTTGGCTTAATAGAACCCACGTATAGCTTTTAAATTCCAAACTTTAACTTTCTTCTGAACTGATTCCTCTGAATTGTCATGCATTCTATCACATCTGTATTCATTCTAGTATTTTGTTGTATTCATTCTGACACTTCTGAACTGACATGTGAATTTTTTCATAAGTGAGTTTCCATCAAGGACAACACATATATCATAATTCCAACATTAATCATTTTTTTTATAGGAAAACGCACATAAGAAACCTATTTGGTTAGAGTTGTTGAATGAAAAACAAAATCAGTAGCAGAAATATCAGTAGTGTTTTCTTCTCCATCGTCTACCTAAGACAATATAATCCATAACATAGAGCTTTAAGGTGAGGGGAATTAGAAGGGAAAGGAGCAACATATCTCATTTCAAGTTATTTTGATTTACTAAGAATCATAACATAATCCTTGAAGATCAACATAAATAAAAGAAATAACAAGAGAGTAAATCTACTCCAACGTTATAATTTTCTGCTTTAGAGCCTCTTCCAGAGAATGAGCCTCTCATATAAAAAAATAGTAAAAAAAAATTCATAAGTAGTTCAGAGAGTTGGTGTCTTCTCAAGTGGTCCACTTCCAGGAAAGTAAATTGTCTCATGTGCTAGCATTTGCATGGAGACGGGTGAGAGTAAATATCTCCCAAATAAAATGTTGTAATTGTTTGCTTGAAAGCTTATTTCAGAGCATGTGCCTCTCATCTGAAAAATAGTAGAAGAAATTTCCTAAACAGTTCAGAGAGTTTGTATTCTTTCTACGATGGTCCTCTTTAGGGAAAGGTGATGGTCCGCTGTGCTAGAATTTTCATGAAGATGGATGTGAGTAAATATCTCCCTACTAAAATGACATTAAATTTACATGGATTTAGTTGGAGCCAACAAAGTTCTTGACTATAAAAACTTGAATTTTCAATGAAAAAATTTCATGAATTGGGGCACCCCCTACCTCTGTTCTTAATGTTCCAAATGCATGATTACATGAAAAAATAGATGTTCATTGGATTGTGGTCTAGTAGTTGAGATAACATGTGGTGGAATTAAAGAATCAAATTTGAACCTTGAATAATGACATAATCATTTTAGAAAGTCTAGAAGTCTCCAAATATATGTAGATATGTCATTATAGTAGCAAGTAAAATAGCATTTAAACTAGAGATTTGTATAAACACAATGGAGGCCTCCACTAGATAGGTTATGTAATAGTAGGCTCTAAAAAAAATATCATAAATTTTATCATATTTAAACCAAATAATTAGAAATATTCCAAAGAGGTATTAGTTTAGTGATATACATAGTGAAGGGCTCCAAACATTGAACAAGTTACTTAATCATGGGCTCCAAAATCAGATCTCAAAAATTTTAAAAAATTTAAGCCCAACTAATAAAATCACTCTAAAGAGGCATTAGTTTAGTGGTGGGAAATTGTGCCCCAAACATATGATGTGAACCTCAAAGCGAAGAGACAAGGTGTAATTCCTGAGTGATTTTGGGAGAATACATACCCATCATGATGACTTTCAGAGGGACAAGAATGGGTGCATGTCCCAATCAATTCCAGTAAAAAATGACTTCCCTGATTAATTTCAATGGAAAAAACAAATACACACCCCTCATGACTTACAAAAGGACAATGATGGGTGAAAGTCCAGTGAAATTTCAATAGAAGGGGATTCCGTTATTAATTTTAAAGGACAAAAATAGATACATACCACTCATGACTTAGATGCATAAGGGCTAGTACAAGTCCTGGGAAATTTCCAAAAAATGTGCATCCCTCACAAATTTTGATTGGAAAAGACCTAACACATCTTCCCCTAGCAATTTTCGTGAAATATGTAAGTTTATTACAATGAGGTGGGTGAAAGATTATCACTCTCCTAACTCATAAAATATTTCTATCAACCAAATTTATACTCTTATATATACCTAATATAACATAGAGTGTACAATTTGATTTTCTCTTGCACTTTTCTTCTTGTGATATTGTTCTCATTGCTCTTTCAACTCATGCACATATCAATAAGGTTTATTTTCTTGTTTCTATTGCAATATGAGTTTTGTTCGGTTGAGGTTTTTTTTTTTTGTTTGATAAAGTGTATTCCTATTTATTCATTTCAACTGTCTTGCATTCAATTCTTTCAAATAGTGGGTATTGGCTAAATGATCCGCATGAAAAACAATGAATTTTTTTTATTTGTACAAGATAACGAATTCTTTGCATGCCTTTTCTTTTCACAAGTATTTGATTTGTCTGTCTAATTCATTTTCTTGTTTATGAAAGTATCATCCTAAAATTCTATGATGTATGTGGAAAATTGAGATGTTATATATGTTTATGTGGACGTGCTTCAAAATTGGAATGCAAATGGATTTCTTAAAATATAATATAAGGTATTCAATATCCATTTATTCTTCTTAAAATGCATTGTAATGAAGAGAGTTTTCCTCTAGTAATTTTACCATTTTATTTGGTAAAACACAGGATAGAGAATGATGCATTTCTCCTTTTCTCATTATGTTTGGAATTTACACCGTTTCACTTAGTGTTTTGTGTAGCTTCATTGTTGTTTGTTTTATACCAATAAATTCATTTCTATTTTATTTAGTTACCAATAAAAATTAAGCTTCATTATACAAATATAAATTAAGCTTCATTGTGTAGCTTCATTGTTTGTTTTAAACCAATAGCTTCATTTATGTTCTATACGAATAATTAGTTTTGTTTAGCTTCATTGTTGTAAAATGTTGATCATAAAAGAGTATTAATTCTTATGATTTAAAGAACATATGGATGAGCATTAGCATCTTCATATATTGGGAATGTATTTGTTTTTGAAACAAATATTTTTTTTGATGTAAATAAATACGAAGGAAGAAAATCAACTGGGTACATTTGTTTAGATACATTGTGTTGGTGGATTAATTTTCATGTTTTTACGCACCTTTTTACCCTATTTCATGTATCCATTTTACATCATTGTTGGTCAATTTACATTCGAAACTGCACAAGTATACCTCTTGTCATGTCGTTATGAATAATTAATCAATGAAGCATAGTCATAGGGGATTGCTGCCCAAGTGGCTTGCTAATTCGATTATTCTTGAAGATTTGGTGGAAGAATGATAAAGATCGTGGTTTAACGAATGGTGATCATCGAGCTCGTAGCACTATCTTGAGACATCAGCTAGAATGGTGGATTAACCTATCAATCAATCCATTTCTATCTTTATATTCTATTTTTCTTTGGAAACCACTATGTAATTGTAGGAAGAAAACTATCATAATTCTTGGAGCTATTAGTGTTAACAAATTGTATAAGTAGAGTTACGGGGCTGTGAAAGATGGGAGTTAATATCACAATGAATTATGTTGAGTATATAACAACATATATTGTAATATCCTTTTGATTAATTAAATTATGATATTCTAAGCATTTCATGACTTTTTGATCCTTCCATGCCCTGATCAGGGAGTTGGGCCCACTCTGTTGATGAGTTGTTGCTAGATAGATGTGTGGATAGGTTTATTTTGGTTAAGTTACTTAATGTTGTGATTGATTATCAGTGTGTTGATGTGAGTCTTCATTTTTTGTTGCTCTTATTGTTGTTACAGTCATTACTTGTTGTTACTCTTATTGTTGTTACATTTATTACTTGTTGTTACACATTGTCAACTTTATTATTGAATGTTCAATACTGGGTAGGGAAACTGTGGCCTACATATGCATTTCATGAGACCCTTGAAATAACTTGTAGTGCACTAGGCCGACATTTAATGTGGAATTGTGTGTATTGCAGGATTCCTATCTAAACACCCACATTTTGGTATCGTTGCTTGGGAGGCTATCGAAGGTGCGAAAGTACGACTAGTATTGACCATAGGATTGATCACTCATCTTAGGGAAGGAATTTTTTAGCCTGCTCCAGGCCTTGAGCATTTGATCATTTCGGTTGCTTTGATTGTATTTTTCATAGGAACCACTCTCTTATCTTCGGAAGGGAACTTTTTATTAGCCATTTTTAAGGTGCTGAACTTAAATTTGTTATTGATTTATTGTTTTCTCTTGCTTTCTTTCTAGGGGCCACTCTCTTATCTTGGGGAGGGAATTTTTCACCCTACTCTAGGTCTCAAGCTTTCGATTTTCTTGAATTTTTTCCTTTTATTTTCTGAGTCCATGAACAAAGATACAAATAAAAGGGGCAGAGGAAGACCCTAAAAGAAAAGGGAGAGATATAGGAAAAAATACCTACATCCAATATATCACTTCAAGAGTTGAGTCAGGAATAGTGTCGTGAGTTGTTATTAGGGTGAGATCTCATACGAGATCTAGAGGGAAATTAGTTTCACAACTTGAACGTCCCCCAATAATAGAAGCGAAATTTTGGGAAGAAGAATAAAAAAGTAGAGGATTTAAGGAACTGCATACTGCAAGTTCAGTGGAAGAAGATATGAGGGAATTCTCTACACAATTTGATAGAGGGAGTTTTGTCCTAGAACCTTAGCCTCGTGTTATAGGACAACAAGAACTAGAACCTATTGAGATTTGAAGTGAATATTGGAAGATATTCATGGCTCCTTTGACTTCTTCAATTCAATTCCTAATTGGAGATATCAGAGGTGATGCACCTATGAAGCCTATTCCTTTGGCGACATTACCTAACTTCCATCATCTTTCTTCTAAGTATCCAGACACATTCCTTTTTGAATTTGATGTTATTTGTAGGGGAATGATTATATTATTGATTCTAAAAAAATTAATATATTCCCTCATACTTTGAAGGGAACAACTTTAAGATGGTTTATGGGTTTAGGGGCAGAATATATTACTACATGGGATGAAATGAAGATGATTTTCCTTAAGAAATATCAAGACTATTGCAAATCCTGAGATGTGAAGGAAGAAATATTTAAGATTATGCAGAAATAGGATGAGAACATGGAGAATATTGTGCATAATTTTCAATATAGTTAGCAGAGATCAAGCCATCATTATCTAGATAAGAACATCTTGAAAATAATATTTCTTCAGGCATTAAGGGAGGAATCTTTGGAACTATTGAATGTAGTAGGAAAATGAGGCATATCACAAGAGGAATTTAATGCCATATGTGAATTGTGCATCAAGTTTCATCAAGAGATGTGACATATAAGTACGAGATTCAAACTCTCAAGACATCTAGCGGTGGAGTTACAAAATCAGGAATTGGGAACTTGTTGGAAAAATTGAGAATCAATATCCTGTGCAGACTATCATCATAACTAGACATTTTTTAGGTGAAATAGAAGCATATATAAGGAGATAAGGTTGTTTCCATTTTCTGCCCTCAATCCAGGAAGAAACATGCACTAAAGGAATGCCTATTGAATTCCATCGAGACTTGTGTGATATGTGAAGAAAGTCATTCCACTAGCACTTGTCCATCTCTTCCTGGGTTGAAGGCAGTTTTTCAGGGAACAAATGAAGAGGTATATCAGTTGTATTCTATGTGATCAAAGAAACCATGGTAACCATGACAACATAACATGAATCAAGGTATGCCGCAAGACCCTTATTATTATTTTAATAATTTGAATTTTGGGTCTCATTGTATACCCTTTTTCCCTCATGGCTACAACCTTATCAATATCCAATGCCTTGGAAACCATGGTACCCTTAATCTAGTCCAAACCCTTCATGGTCCCAGAATTGGCTTGGACCTCCTCCTCCTTCTTCGGGAAAATTCTCCCAAACTATGCCACAATAGTAGCTACAACTACCTTATAACATGTCCACTAGTAATCCTCGTCTTCATCCACAACTGCGTGTTCAATCCAATAAAAATCTAAACAATAGACAGGCTCAATAGGTTAAGAAAATAAACCTCCTTACATATAGTATTTCCACTGCATAATGTAACAAATTGAATCTTTGATCTGGTTGGGTGGTGTATACTCAGATTTCACTAATAATTGTTGAACATACTGATGATGAAGTCTTAGTACAAGAAATTAGAGATTCTACTAGAATAATTGGGGACGAGTCAATAAAAATTTGTATCAAACAAAAAATCCCTTCACAAAAAATTGTTACTAGAAGATGTCAGATTGGTCCACCTTATCTCAAGAGATTATCATTGAGCAAACAAAGTCCTTGTCTTGAATTTGACTTTGTAAGGGAACTGCATAATTTATTTGTCAACAACCCATTACTTCAGGATATGAAGGACTTACCAATTTATGCCAAAAAAATTAAAGGATATTGCTCTAAGAAACTTGATACAAAACCAAAGGGTCCACTCACTATTTACGTTATGGGAAAACTATCAGGAATAATGCTAGGGAAGCCTAAACCTATTAAATATCGGGATCCAGGCAACCGAATTATGACAATACAGACTAATGGGGTTGATATCCCAAATATTCTAGTAGATTTGGGGGTAGTAATTAACATCATAACCTCTGAAACTATGATTACCTTAGGTCTGTGAAACCTTAAACCAACTCCCACCATCTTAGAATTGGTAGATTTGTCTACTATAAGACTCGTAGGGAAGCTGTAAGGTATAACTATTTTAGTATAGTCATGGAAATGTACTGTCAACCTTTTCATTTTAGATACTCAATCCCCAGCTGGTGGATATCCTTTGATTTTATGAATACCTTGGCTTGCGATCGCAGATGCTTACATTGGGTTTTAGTATGGAAATATGGTAATATCCAATGGGGAAGTTACAAATAATGTTATCCTCTACCCACCTACTAAACCAAGTTTGTCAGAGAAACCAAGATTGATCTTGACACAAAAATCTCTACCTATGAAAGAGACTGAATCTGAGAATGAGGAAGTTAGATCTATCCTTACCATTAGTAAGGCTCCTTGTTTCAAGGATGAAATGGAGGATGATGCCATTAGCACTTTTCTCAGTAGTCCCAACTCTGTTTCTAACTGGACCCACCATCTATTCGAATCTTTCATGAGTTGAAGTGTGTAGGAGGATATTGAACTAGAAATAGAAGTTGGAAATATTCCTATAATTGTACCCCATGATAGTATTTCCGTAGAAATTGAACCAGAGAAAATGATGAATATTAATCCTACCCTTTCTCCCTCCCAAACCAAACAGTTGCTGAAGATCCTTCGAGAATATAAAGAATCCTTTTCTTGGGAGTATATAGATATGAAAGGAATCCCTACTGATTTATGGACTCATCACATATACATTAAGAAGAACGTCGACATGTTAGGCAGCCACAGTGAAGAATGAATCTTGCCTTAAAAAAATTGTCAAAGATGAATTGTAGAAGTTATTAGATGTGGGTTTTATTTATCCAATATAGATAGTCAATGGGTTTCCCCAGTGGTCATTTTTCCTAAGAAAAATGGAAAGTGGTGGTTTGTGTGGATTATAGGGAATAAAACTAGATACAAATAACTCCTGACAATCAGGATAAAACTACCTTCACATGCCCTTGGGGGAATTTTTCCCAATGAGTCCTCCCATTTTGTCTTTGTAATGCACCTGCTACCTTTTAAAGGGGAATATTAAGAATTTTTTATGATCTAATCAATGATAATGTTGAAATTTACATGTATGACTTCACCAAAAATGGGAATTCTTTTCAAGAAGCTCTATAAAACTTAGAGAAAGTACTTAAAATATGCAAGAAAACACATGTTTCTCTTAGTACAATAGAATTCCTTATGATCATGAAGGAAGGAATAGTGTTGGGGCACCTTCTTTCAACTGCAGGAATTAGGGCTGATCCTGCTAAGGTAGAGGTAATATTGAATTTTCATACACCTAAGACACCGACACAGGTACATAGATTTATTGGTTATGCTAACTATTACAAGCAACTTATAGAAAAATTTTCTATGACAACATTCACACTTTTTCAATTGTCACCTAAATATGAAGAGTTTGTGTGGATAGATGAATGTGAAGCAGACTTTAAGGAAATCAAAGAACTATCTTGTAAAGCTATAATATTACATGGTCTGGATTGGAAGCTCCCATTTCATATCTCTACAGATGCTTCTCAAATTGTAGTAGGGGCAGTCCTAGGAGAATAGGAGGATAAGAAACCATATGCAATCTATTATGCCAACAAGAATTGGACTCCCGCTAAACTAAACTACACAGTAACTGAAAATGAGTTTTTGGTTGTTATTTATGCTATTAAAAAGTTTTGGCATTACTTTAGATTGATCATACAACTGTCAGGAATCTGATGAATAAATTGATAACCCCTGGTCGTATGACAAGATGATTGTTGTTAGTTCAAGAATTTGATATTACCATTGTAGATAAGCTAGGGAAAGATAATATGGTTGTAGATTTCTTGTCTAGGATGGATACTAGTGATGAAGGTACACCTGTAGAGGATAGTTTTCTAGATGAACATCTCATTTCAATTTCTACTCACACTCTGTGGTATGCAGATATTGCTAACTATATTTCTATAGGAAAAGTGCCTCAAGACCTACCATATACTGAACAACAAAATATTATCCATAATAGTGCCCACTATTCATGGATAGAGGGATATCCCTTTAATACAGGACCCGAATAACAAATCCATCACTGCATAAGTGAGGATTACATCTATTTTGTCCTGAAAGCTGCTCATGATGGCCCCTGTGGTGGCCATTTTTCAGATAAGTAGACAGGACAGAAGGTGTTGCAAATGGGGTAGTATTGGCATTATATTTTTCGTGATGCAAGGAAATATGTTCGAGGATGTGATAGTTTCCAACGGATGAGTCAACTTCGTTAGGAATATTAGATGTCGTTACAACCTCAACTAGATCTTGAGCCCTTTGAAAAATGGGCTATTGATTTCATTCAGCCATTCAATCTTCGTTCACATCAAAAAATTCACATTTTAGTTTACGCAGATTATGTGATAGAGTGGGTAGAGGCCAAGGATGTTGTGAAAGCAATAGAACAGGTTATCTTGCACTTTTTAATTGAATAAATTTTTTCTCGGTATGGATCCCCTAGAGAGATAGTATCAGATGGAGGGGTTCATTTTACATCACATAAATATGGAATCAAGAATAGGGTAAGATCGCCATATCACCCTCAGGCGAATGGTCATCTCGATAGCACAAACAAGGTACTCGAAAATATTCTTACAAAGGCCATAGCTAACCATCATCAAATTTGGAATGAAAAGCTTACTAAGGCACTCTGGGCATATAGAACACCATGATGAAACACAACAATATTTTTACCATAGGATATTTTCTATGGGAAACCCCCTTTATTTCTGGTGGAATTCAAAACTAGGATGCTTATGACAACCCTTGAAGTAGGTTTCAATCTTTCAGAAGCCTAGAAATACCGACTGCAAAAATAAAATGAGTTGGATGATATTTGTTTGGTAGCTTTCTAGAATACTATTGGAATTTAGCAGCAGTAAACTAAATGGCATGACAGACTTATTAATAAAAAGGTGTTTCAAATAGGAGATTTGGCATTGCTCTATGATTCCCAGTTCAAATATTTTAAAGGAAGACTCTGCTCCAGATGGATGGGACCATATGAAGTTGACACGGTGTTTGATAATGAGACTGCTAGACTTATAACAATTAATGAGGCACACACTCCTCTACCAGTAAATGCACACCACATTAGACTATATCGCCATCCAGCTTCTAAAGCATCCTTTATTAAAGAATTCTCTGATATTTCTAGTTTTGAAATTGTTAGTGCAAAGAACTCTTCCTCTGCACCTCTCATCTAAAAATAAAAAATAAAAAAAAATCAATCAATCAATCAATAATATTATATATATATATATATATATATATAATATATATATATAAGATATAATAAAAATTTGTTAACTCCTCAGGTGTTGTTACTCTCTACGATGTTGTTACTCCTTCACTGTTCTTACTCCATCAAGGTAGGTCGTGAGGTACATACTCAATCGAATTTGTGGATTTGATCGATAATTCATTTGACACGACTTGACATGACCTTGGATGATCATCCCTTAGTTGGGGGAGGTATTATAATAAATATGAAGCTTCCATAATTAAAATGTAGTAATGACTTGTCATTATCACCACGGAACCATGTGCTAGTGCATACACTCCACGTGCCCACCATACTTCGCATGGTTATCTATATACGTCAGGACTTGAAATAAGTACGATTTTGTTAATGGAAGGTCCTTTTTGATGCTTTGAAATGATTACCATAATTATCACTCATTATTACCATAATCCATTATGGATTTTTCCATATTTCACCATTATCTTCCTAGATCTCACTATCACCAAACCTTGTCACTACCATAACCCTGTCACTGTAAATTTACCTACTAAAACTCCTCCTGAAAGCTCTTGATATTACTCCAATTGTTGCTACTGAGCAACTTCAGAATGGGTGGGCAAGCAGTTAGGCACAAACCAAAAAACACAGTGCATGTTCGATGCAATCCAGACATATGGCATGATAATCTAGTTGTGATTGATGTCAATATATTGAAGAAAGAAGGGACATGTGGGTAATCTATGAAGAAACCAAATGATGAAGAAGCCCAAGACTTAAAGACATTCTGCCCTACCTTCATTTCTACACTAATGATGATCAGTCACATTACATAATATTTCTTCTCCCTCTTAGAGGAAGAATCTCGCCATGGGACTTAGACTATCTTTTAGAGCATATTTTTAGCTTTCTAATGAGCTATCAGATGCCCCAAAACTCTAAATATTCTAAAAGATATGAATTTTCTTTAAATATAAGGGTATAAATATGGTCAGTAAGCTGACATGAACATGTCAACTCATGTTGGCCTTATTTAGGGTCATGTCAATTCAATTTCTACACGAAGGAAAGGTATTTATACACATGAGAAACTCAAAATTCTAAGTGGAAAAAGGAATTCAGGTTGTGGTGAAGTATATGCCTCAGAAAGTTCACACGTTGTGAGATTTTTCAAGTGGAAGGGAAGTCAGATATGCAAAGAATAGGGTCAAGAAGGGTAGAGATCACCTACAACTAAGACTACAAAACTTTGAACAAGATTCCTGTGGTAGCTACAGTTTTCATTAGGGTTGGAATTCAACAAGTATTTGTGGGCTGATGAGAACAAGACAATCTTAATTGTGCCTAGTGTTTAACTAGGTTAGTTTATGACAACGACTAGTAGACAGAGAAATGTGAAGTAAAAAGGACTTCGGATTAGGGTAGCAATCAACTGCAGTAGCTTTCTTGCACATTTGCGGTAAGGAGACAAGTGTTAAACCTTGGGTTGCTGGACTGTGTTACAATTTGTTTCATACCAACTATAGAGGATTAAAAAGGAGTACAGATTAGGGTACCAATCAACTGTGGATTTGGAATTTGCACCTATCAAACTATGATACACTAGCCCTCAGATTATGTTCAAGGTTTAAGCCCTCAAACTGTTTGGATTCTAGATTGTGGACTATCTTTTAGCTAGAGTAGTGAGAGTGGGCTATCTACCATTGTGGACTATCTTTTGGACAGAGAAGTCAGAGTGGGCTATCTACCATTGAGGACTATATTTTGGACAGAGCAGTGAGAGTGGGCTATAGAGAGATACAATATTTTTGGTGTTGTGTATACATCATAACATAATTGGTGTGGTAGTGAAAACTACAACCAACCTTTAAGAAGTGGATTTGAAGAAACCCCAGTAGAGAAGGATTGGTGTCCTTGGCGTAGGTGCCCCTAAACTCAAGGTCAAAGCCTTGGTGAAGATAGTGTTGAATCCTGAGAGGTTGGAGCCTTGGTGAAGATAGTGTCAAAGCCCTAGAGATTGAAGCCTCATTACGTCCAAGTTGGTGCTTGACAATCATTGTACACCTTCATTTGTAAAAGGATCATTTCTCCTTATTATTTCAATAATAAAAATATTTATTTCTTTGATTTTTAAATTGTGTAGAATCTAACTGGTTAACAATTGAAAAGAAATACTTATTTACCCCCTATCAGTATTTCAAACAATTGGTATTAGAGACAACTTCTTCACTATAATCCTAATAGTTGGAAGAATGATTATTAGGCTCAATGAAGAATTAAGAAGTGACAGGGAGGCTTCCTTTGTTCAATGGCACAAATTTTTATTTTTGGAAAAAAAGAATGTCCTACTACTTAATGTCTCTTGGATTGAAGTTTGGAATTCTCTTTTAAATGAGTACACTGTTCTTTCCACTCTTCCAATTGATCAATACAAAAGGAAAGATTACATTGCAAATGCAAAATCCTTAAATTCCATCACTAGTTGAATCACTAATTTTGAATTTACACAACTCATGAATTGTGACTTGACCAAAGAAGTATGGGATAAACTGGTTAGCTTATATGACCGGGACTCTGAAGTTAAGAAGGAAAAGCTTATAACTCATATAAGGCAATGCAAAATATTGAAAATGGATGACGAAGAATATATTGGATCATACTTTCTGTGAGTAGCTGAAATGGTCAACTCTCTTAAATGATTAGGAGAAAATATTGAAGAAAGCATTGTTGTTCAAAAGGTCTTAAGATCTTTCCCTGACATATTTGACTCCAAATCAAGTGCTATAGAAGAAATGAAGGACCTATATACTCTCAAGGTGGATCAACTTCATGGAATCCTCATTTCCTATGAGATGAGAAAAGGAATCCCAAGTTCCAAAGATGCAACATTTAAGGCCTCAAAATCCAAAAAGGGGACAAGATGGAATACCAGCAGTGATGACCTCGATGCTAAATCCAAATTGGTGAAATTTGTATGGAGAAAAAATAAATGATCCAAGCTAAAAGGTAACTACCCTCTTATTTGTTTCAAATGAATAATATGTCATTATGTTGCAAAATGTCTTAATAAGCATGATAATGATGATGAGGAGGATTTTAAAAGGATGCTATACAAAATGAAAGGGCTTACTATGCAAAATTTCTTCTCTAAGCAATATGAGTCTAATGAAGATTAGTTTGTAGTCATAAAAAATAAATCAACTAAAAGTTTCCCTGATCGCAAAGGAGGTAATGATGAATGAGATGAAGGAAATGACTATGCTAGAAGCCAAGATGTATTATTGATGGAATTCACGAATGATGATGATTTAGGACTAGAAGGAGATGTAGATGAATTGTTAATGAGTGCCATTGAAGCAAATGAGAAATTATGAAATAAGATTGTTTCTCTTAGGGTAGAAAAGGAGGAAGCAGAAAGAAGGGAAGGCCTCCTGAAAAATAAGCTAAAAGAAAAGGAAGAAATTTGTGAAAATCGTGAAGCTGAAATAGTTTCTTTGAGGAAGGAATTCGAGCAAGTAAAAAAGAGGTGGGAAAGCTCTCAAACACTTGATAATATCCTTAATGCTAAGAAACCTCAATATGACGAATCTGGGATTGGTTTGAAAGGAGAATCTTCAAGTACTAAGGATAATGAAAGAAGTTATGCCGAAATACTTTCCAGCAATCCAAAATAAGAAAAATCATCTCGTCAAAGGCTCATGTCAAATCCAAAGAATGAAGAAAGAGTAACTCCAAGGAAGAATGTTGATTTAAATCATGGCTATTACAATAGGTACTAAAATATCCTTTTTTTGCATTGTTATTATTGTAAAAAAATTTGGCCATCAAGCTAAACATTGCATCGCTCGTAAGAATGAAGCACCAAGTTTGAATGATAAAACAAACAAACCATGTGGTCTCAAAGGGCAAGGACAAATAAATAGCTACAAGTCTTTTGATCCCTTGGCCAAATTTGATCCAATTTTCTCATTATGTGATGATAATGCACATGATGAAAAAAATTGTCCCCTCAAAAGAAGAGAAGAAAAAGATCAGAATCCAAATATGGATACATGTGGCCTAGCTCTATGTGCTCACAGTGATGAAAACCATTGGTTTGTGGATAGCAGGTGCTCTAAACATATGATTAGTGAAAAAAGGAAGTTTATCTCATTGAACAAAAAGGAAGGACATGTATCCCTTGGATGTGGATTTGTCAAAATTTCTAGAAAAGGAACCATTACCCTTATTAATGGAAAAGAAAAGGCTCAAAAAGTTTTGCTAGAAGACGGGATCAAACAAAATGTCTTTAGTGTAGCCAAATCTATTATCAAGTACATAATGTTGTCTTTAAAACTAAATATTGTGAAATAAGGAACTCTTCCTAGGGAGAACTTGTGGCAAAGGAGTTAGAACATCAGATAATGTCTACATTTTGAATAAAATTCAAGAAGATAAATGTTACCTAAGTCAAATAGATGAAAGTTGGTTGTGGCACAAGTGACTGGGACATACAAGTTTTGATAACTTGATCAATATCAACAAGATTAATGTAGTGCGAGACATTCCAAAGTTACTCAAGCCAAATCAAGCTGTATGTGGTCCATGTCAACATGGAAAGCAAACTAGAACCAACCGTAAGACCAAGGACTTCTCTACATCAGAACCTTTAGAGATCATTCATGTTGATTTATGTGGACCAACTAGAACTCTAGTGCTCCAAAGAGAAAGATACTTTTCATTATTTGTTGATGACTATAATAGAATTATGTGGGTATATTTCATAAAATATAAATACGAAGCATTTGAATTTTTTAATAATACTAAAGTTGTTGTAGAAAATGAAAAGGATTCTAGGATTGAATGTCTTAGAATGGATAGAGGTAGAGAATTCACATCGAAAGGATTTGATGAATTCTGTAAATTGCATGGAATCGAAAGAGAGATCTCTACTACTAGAACACCAAATCGAAATGGGTTAGTTGAAAGAAGAAACTGAACTGTTCAACAAATGGAAAGAACAATGTTACTAGCAGCTGACTTGCAGCCAAAAGTTTGGAGAGAAGCAGCCAGGACAACTATTTATACATTGAATCGTACTCAACTAAGTCCAAATAATGAGAAGACTCCTTATGAGTTATGGAAAGGAAGACCTGCTTCTTTAAAATACTTTAGGAATTTTGGAAGCAAATGCTTCATAAAAATCAATAATGGCTCACAAGGAAAATTTGATTCTCAGGTTGATGAAGGAATATTCCTTGCATATTCTACTAGGATCAAAGCTTAAAAGTGCTACAATAATAGACTATGAAAATGTCATGAAACTAGCTCAAGAAAAGATAGATCAACGCCTTATAATTAAGCCTCTTCGAGGGGGAAACCTCCTTTACATTACATAAATGAAGAATTCTTGGATGATTCAAATGAAAAGACCTCTTCTTTATATATAGGAGTCTAAGGGGTCATAACATAATCAGAGCCTGCATAACAATAATAATGTAAGGGTACAATAATAACAATAGTGGGCTTGTATGGGGCACAATAGTAACAATATGGGCACTACATGGGTACATCAATATATAAGTGGGTTGTACTAATAACAATAAGGGGTTACACTAGTAGTATAGGGGCCTAACATGCCCCTCTCCTTCAAAAAGCTTTGTCCTCAACGCTTGAGTAGTTCTTGATGCTTGTGTATAAAATTCTTATCCTCCCATGTGGAATCTTTAGCGGGTAATTTCTTCCACTTGATGAGATACTCTAAAATTGATCGATTTCGTAGCTGTCGGGTTCTTGTTTCTGTGACTTCTCTAGGTTCCAATATGATTTTTTCTTCCTCTTCAATTTTTGGCAATATTGTTTGAATTGGGATCTTTTGCCACTTTTCAGTAAGTGGCCATACTTCTTTTTCCTTCTTCCATTCATCCCTTTCTTTGTTTATCCAATCTGGTTGGATAATAGAAATAACACAAAACAATGATTCGACATCCTCATCCTTGAAGAGTCTTCCCATTTGGTAAGGTCGCCATTTTTTAAGTGCATGTAGTATTGCCAACATCTTCTCACAAATAGCTTGCTTGAGATGTAGCAGTAAAAATACCCAATCACCTACATCAAAACATTTTTCACTACGATGTTGATCTACTTGTTGTTTCATTCGATTTTGCACCAAAGTGGCTTTATCCTTTAAAAGTTGGAGAACTTGTTGTTGATGCTCGATGTGATATTTCACTGCTTGAACCTTTTTCTTCTTGATATGTCCTTCTATCTTTTGAGGAGTGATAATTTCTTCCAATCCTTTACAAGATATGGTCGGATTCATTTCTTGATGCTCGATGTGATCTTTCACTTCTTGAACATTTTTCTTCTTGATATGTCCTTTTATCTCGATAGTTTGAGGAGTGGTAATTCCTGCCAATGCTTTACAAGATATGGTCTGATTCATTTCTTCTATCTCTGGGGTTGGATCCTGGTGTATATCCTCTTCTTTTGATGTTTCTTGATCCTTTTCTTTCTCCTCTTCATACTCTATGTAAAATAATTTCTTCTCAACACACTTATGACCTTTAGTGCATTTGCTATCACAATTGTAACAAAGCCCTTTTTCTCTTTTTTCTTCCAATTGTTGTGGTGTAACCCTTGTAGGTTGTGGAAGGCTAGGAGAAACAACACTTCCATATTCATAGCTGGGAGGGGTAGAATTCATTGTTGCCATAATTTTACTTTCTAGTATGTCACAAAGCCCTTTTACTCTTTCCAATTGTTGTGGTGTTTCTCTAAAGAAGGTGTTGCTCTTTGTATCCTCATAATGTGCTAGCATTTCCTCTGTGAGAATTGACCACGTAACAAGTCGTTTATGAGAACAAAGCCCTTTATACCATAAAAATTGATCCGGTTCTAAATATGAAGATGCAATACATACCTTTTGTAATATTGGTACACCATGTAGATCAAAATATTGCTCCCTCTGAAGTATCCAATTTACTGGATCTTTCCCATGAAACTTCCTCATCTTGTTTTTTCTTGATTTTAGGAGCTCGATCTTGAAACGACTGTAACTCTGTACTTTCAGATCTTTAAGTTCTGAAATTGTGACTTGCGGTAGCCCTCTATTTCCTCTTTCTAATGCCACCAGTCTGACCAATTGGATTCTCCAATGAAGAGTTATGCCAAATCTCCCACAGTGACCTGATTATAGACTAATTCAGTAGAGTGAACTTGTACGACATTCCACGAGTCACAGTTTTGACCTTTGGCTCTGCAAAATATATAGAAGAAACTACAGTCTGTCCTCTTTCTGTACCTTTTTACGAAATTTCAATCCAATGCTCATAGAAAACGTTATGATGATTTTCCCCAAGTCACCTGTTGGGAATGTAATTCAGGAGTCTGCAAAAAGACCAACTTCCTCAGATCATATCTCCACAATTATAGCGCAAAATGCTCTGAAATTCGGACCTGAGATTTAGCGCGATGTCCTCTCAAATGGGTTTTTTTTCTCAACGTTTGAAACATCACCGAAAAAAATTTATAGTGAAAATGCCACGATGACCTGTTTGGAGCAGCGAAACCCTAGAATCCAAAGCTCTGATACCAAATGTTATGAAACCAGCTCAAGAAAAGATAGAAAAGATAGATCAATGCCTTAGAATTTAGCCTCTTCGAGGGGGAAACCTCCTATAGATTACATAAATGAACAATTCTTGGATGATATAAATGAAAAGACCTCCTTTCTATATATAGGAGTCTAAGGGGTCATTATATAATCAGAGCCCACATAACAATAATAATGTAAGGGCACAATAATAACAATAGTGGGCTTCTATGGGGCATAATAGTACAATATGGGCACTACATGGGCACATCAATATAATAAGGGGGTTGTACTAATAATAATAAGGGGTTACACTAGTAGTATAGGGGCCTAACAATCACAAAATGAAGGAAAAAGAGGTATACACAGGTTCCCCTTGACCAAACTACGTATACACACAGGTTCGTAGAGCAAAAGGTGTGTATGCATGTACATGCACTTTCATGCAAGGAAAAGCACATACATGGTGGAAAACTTTGTTTTGGTCTGTGGTATTTGGTCCTTGGTATTTTGACCCATGGTATTGGTCCAAGGTATCTTGTTCGAAGTGTTGACCCCAGGTATTTGGTCCAAGTTATTGATTCTAAGTGGTTTTGGACCATGGTATTGAGTAAGGCCTAAGACTATAAAAGGAGGAGGAGATCATTAGGCAAGGGCACTCAAGTACTGAATATCTAATGAAGAGTAAGATCTAGGATACTACTGGTCATTAGGTTATGATGCATAGTTGGATCTGAATCAATGAGGAACCTGAGCGCTTGAAGAAGGATAAGTTCTATTGATGGGTCAAGATCTTAAGGCTTGAAGAGAAGTATCTTTTTGTGGTTTTTGATATTTTATCTGAATAATTGGCACATGTTGTAATCTGTAAATCTGATGATCTGGGTATAACTGATGTCTGAATAGTGGTGAAGGTTAAATCATCTTTTGCAGATTTGTATGCAGGTTCAATATAGCAAAGGTGCATATACATGTTGTTTAGGAATTTCAAAACTGCTTATACATAGGTCCGCCTTGAGAAAAGTGCATATGCACATAGGTTCGACACATTGAAGTAGCGTACACCTCATAAAATATGTTTTAGGTACTTATGTGTATTGTTGCAGTGTTTTGGGTTCTGATTACTATTACCGTGTTCTGGTTACAACATTCAGAAAAGTGATTGTTTGATTTAGTTTTGGTTGGTGCAAAGGAGATTAGTTGATGTAGATATATTTCATGTTTGATTGATGGATCCAATCTAAAAATTTATGAAATGTGGTCCCTGGAATAAAAGAGAAGTTTGTAGCCTTCTGTAGGTCAGCACCTACGTACTAGTAAACACATCAGCTAGTACAAGAGCTAAGGAGATTGTAGCTCCTTTCTAAGAAAATATAGAGAATGAGAGAAGGTTGTAGCTTTCTGCAGGTAGAATCCTGCGTACTGGTATAAGGTTGGACTAGTACAAAATTTGTAAAAGAAGTTTCTTATTAAATAAAGATAGAGACATTGGGTTTCCACCTTATATCTTGTGTTCATGTGTGTGATTTCCCATTCCGTTTATTGCATCTGATTACTGTTGTGATACACAGATTAAAGATCAACTAACTAAATTATAAGTTTGCAAGGTATATGCTAGTTTCTTTAAACACAGTTGCATATACACGCAAGTTTCATTAATAGAAGTAGTGTATATAAATCTGTTTATGGAAATGAAATATTGTTAAATTGCTAATACTGATTCACACCCCCCCCCCCTCCCCCCCACCCCCCTCTCAGTATTATTTCTGACATTAAATACACAGTGCATTGATCAATTGAGGCCAGTCGATCCTTGGCAAGATCTTTGGCTTGGGGGAACCAAAGGTGATTCATGGTTGGGTGGTGGTGCTCCTCCCTCCAATTGAGGTTTATTTGGTGTCAGATGCATGGAACGTTTGTATGTTTATTATTACTCTCTCTTTGTTATTATTCCAATTTTCTTATGGGGAGTTCTGTTAGTTCTTCGCCATGAGAATATTTTAATGGATTACATGTGCTTGGGTATTAATAGATTTTATGGTGTTTTCCTCTATTATGATGAGATTTACTAGTATGGTGTGTGTTTCATGTTAATCCTTACTTAATAGGATGTTAAATTATAAAATTTAATTATATGTATTTCTTAATTACCTCTCTTATAGAAATAATAGATTAATGATGCATTTGACCATCGTGTGATCTCATATGCATATCAAAGTTATTAAGATTACCTTTACATTGATAAGAAAGGATAGCATTCCTTAGTGTTTTGAAGATGTTCGTACATGCAAGGAATTAATGGTATATCATTTTAATTATGCACGTATGGGTCACTAAGATATCCAATGATTCTAACTAGAAAATAGATATCTAGTGAATTTATCTTGAATAACACCAGGATGACTATGTTAACTAGTATGCCTATAATGATATGACATCTCTTGTGTTGTGCCATAACTTGGTAGATGTTTATGCTTGCGATAATTGTTAGTATATGGTCTGAGAACTAGGTTATCTGAACCTTTCCTACATCTAACATATCATGCTTAATATTGACTTAACATATAATATTTATAGATAAACTTAAAAGCCCTCATCCTCCCCCTCTGTGGTTGAACTTGATAATGACTATGGAGGTTGTTATATAAATGTTAATACAGATATACTGGTGGGATAAATATACCCTTGACCAGGGTACAATCTAAACGATAAATAACAAACAAAAAAAATTCACCTAAATGGGAGCCTATCAGCAAAGTTCTTGGGTGGGTTAAGGAGGTATGTTACAAATGGTATGGGAGTGTCAAGTTCAAACCTTTCGGCCTATGGGCCAATCCATCTCTGTGGAATATGACTAATAATGAGAATTAAATAAGAGATTTAACCTAACATTTTTAAAAGGGTGAAGTTTGAAAAGTAGATTATGTTCCTTGACAGTACAAGAAATAGGAATTCAAATATTAGCATGGTAATTATCAAAATATATAACATGTTAATATTTCAAAGAATTTAAAACTAATAAAGGTTTTAGCCAAAAGACAATGGTATATATGTAATTTTAACTTTTATATATATATATACACACGAGAACTTTACCCATCTAAATTGTGTGACTGTATGTAAAAACCAAAAAAAGGTTTTAAATCCTATAAGGCAAAGTTAGATTTGTGAAACGCGAAACATGGACATATAATTCCTTAAGATAACTTTACCCATCTAAATTGTGTGACTGTATGTAAAAACCAAAAAAAGGTTTTAAATCCTATAAGGCAAAGTTAGATTTGTGAAATGCGAAACATGGACATATAATTCCTTAAGATAGAATAAAAATATAGAAATTGAAAAAAATTAATAAACCTTCCATTGAGGATTGATTCTATGTGATGTATAGATGATGGTATAAATCGTAAATGGTCCAATTCGTATTATTAAACTGTTAAATGTATTTATAATGGGCCATAAGCATCCATACGACAATCATCCAAGTCATATTTCATTTGGACTAGTGGTAAAATATCAATGCGGGGAAATATAGGTATTGCATATACGTTTTCCCAGCAGCAACATAGGATACACTATTGAGTGAAATAACTTAAGGTGGAGGAGAAGATCCCGTAGAAACTATGAACAGAGCTGTATGGAAATCTGGTAGACAAGAATGATAGTCTCATTCATAATAATGGAAATAAATATGAAGGAAAAATCTTGACTTCATTCATAAAATCACTCGCTAGTAATGATGAGGGTGGTCGTAGATCATGGGTTGTATAGAAAAAAATGAAAAAGGGGTGAAAAATAGCTTTCTTAGTCGATAGAAAGCCCTCAAATCAATCCATGTTCACATAGCGAGAAACCCAGGGTCTGAAAGAGCTACAACAAATAAAAGACTGACTCCTATTCATATTCTTCCTATTTTCTTTCCTATTCTAGTTGTTTGTCCTAAGGTGTGTGTTGAGCAAAGGAAAAGGTACGATTCTGCCATTCATTTCTTTATCTTTCCCTCTAAACATAATTCTTTTTGTTCTAAAAACTAGCAATATAATAAAAGATTATAGTTGAAATGGGAAAGTAGTGGTTAATACAAATTAATCAATTATTGTGTTTTCTTTATATAGAAAAGGAAAGATTTGGAAAACCGCTATTCGGAAGGTAAAGACAAAAGCAGAGCAACTATTGTTCCTCTGCTAGGAAACTGTGTCTAGACAAGGAGATAAATACTGGAGCATGCAGTTCAGGAAAAGAAGGAGAAAACAGAGCATTTGCACAAGAGTACAAGAAGATATCTAAAGAATAGAAGATGAAGCGATGCCTTCAATATATTTTGATCCTGAGGGATTGCTACTTTAAAGGTTATCTACAACCTTGATGTATCCTCCTACCCACTATAAATGGGGCAGCGATTGTAAAGACAAGGGGGGAATTTTGATTGTTTAGAAATTACTTTTGTAATCTCAACTTTGATCATCGACTCTCTTTGAGGAGCGATAGCTGTAAACTTTGCCATACATGATTAATATATAACTCAGTTGTTGTTCCATTTTCTGATCCTGGATTAAACTCGATGGTGCTTCACTGGTGGCTAAGGGCCCAGCCCCAGTGGATTCACCTACTTCTTGTATCACTATTTTACAATTACAATCTTGTGTGGTTTGATTTCCTTTGCATTTCCTTAATTCGCTTCATTCGGTACTCTTTTGTTTATGAAAATTTCGTGGAATTGATCTGTTATATTGAAATCATAATTGGATTGCATTGGTGACAAAATTATTAATTATAACTTGAAATGTCGTGCTATTCATTCTGATCTAATACTGCACTATCTAATTCAGATTGTTGTTCATTTAATTGCTGCTCACTTATAATTGTGATTGTTGTTCAATTAAGTTATTGTTCCATTATAACTGTGATTGTCATTCCTTTAATACCTGCGATTAATGTTCATGCTGCTAGAATAAGGTTGTTGATTCAGTTTAACTTATAGTCACCGTGTGTTTCCAGTTAATTAACTTTGTTGTTCCATTGGATTAAGATTGTTCTTCAATTCATTTCTGTTGGGATAAACGTTGTTGTTTAATTCTTTTCTGATAAATCAAGTGTTGTTGTTTAGTTTTCCAATAGAATTAGTTGTTGTTCCTTTTCTGGCAATTGAATTACTATTTCCAGTTATTTGATTTAGTGTGGATTGAAGGATCTACAACTGTAAAGGGCACTGACTACCGCTGTCTAAGTTCTCATATTGGAGATCTTACCTATGATTGATTTTCATTTGCATCAGTTTATAGGGGAGAGAGTTATCATTACTGAGTCCTCGACTGATGATTGTTTGAGTGAATGATTTAGTTACAGAATATTTTAGTGTCTTGTTGTTCCAATTAGACTTTTTTTCCAACATTTGTTTTATTTTTTCACTTTAAAGCACTATACTGCAAGACATTACTCTTGACCAAGTGACTAGCTCAGACTAGTACACTCTTGAGATAAAAAATCATCCCTGGGTTGATAATTAATGTAGGATAAATAGGGGTTAAAAAGACACCTTTTATTGCTCAACATTTTGGCGCCATTGCCGGGGAGAGTGTAGCCAATTTTTTTAAGAAGAGTAGTGTGCATTTGATAAGTACCTAGTAGGAGATAATTGGGTATTAAAACAAATGGTAAGAACCTGCGTATGGAGCATGTAACAACCCTGCTCCCCCACCCACTTTCCTGTAGATTTGTTGATTACTTTGGATAGGAATAAGTATTTGAGTTGTGTGCATGAATAAGCAGAAAAAGCCTGGAAAGAATCCAAAACAACTACGCAAAACTGATAAAGCTAAGGGGACGCTGACCCTTGGTTGATCGACTTTCATAGAAAAATTCATTAATAAAGTAGAATCTCAGCCATCCGTAGGTCCTAGAAGAGTTGCCTCTAGACAACCTGCTAGCTCCCTTCAGGCCACAGGATCACCATCTGTAGCCTTTGCTGAGGTCCACAACCAAACATAAGAGCAAGATTTTCAAGAAGTTGAGAACTCTAGCCCAAAATATTTACAAGAAGGGAACCTTAGTAATATTTGCAAAGGAAGAGGAGAAACAAGGGAAAGAGAAGAACCAAGATCTCCTCTTGGAATAGTTCAACCACTAAGCAACACAAATAAGGGAAGCGTTGTCAAATTATCCAGAACAAAGCTGAAGGATCTGAGGAGCCAAAATCTCCCCAGGTATTAGTTCAACAAGGAAATCTTAGTATTCCAGACCAAGGAAGTGATGTTAAGGTCACTCCTTCTAGTCATCCTAGGAATAGTTCCCTAGAAATCCCAGAAGGATATTGGCATATATTCGATCAAATGGCCCAAAATTAGCAAACACCTCAAACCTCCACACTGAAATATCCCATTATGGACATAGCAGTAAATGGACTTATGAAAGACATACCTCTTCAACATATCCCTACATTCCATGGTTTAACATTGGAAGACCCAGATGCATTTATATTCGAATTCGATGTGTTATGCCGGGGGTATGACTACACAACAGACCCCCAAAAACTAAAACTATTTCCCTCCACATTGAAAGGAGAGGCTCTGTGATGGTTTATGGGGTTAGGAGGAGGTGTTATAAATGACTGGGATCAAATGAAAGCTTCCTTTCTAAAAAAGTATTAGGATTACTATAGGTCCAAAGAATTAAAAGATGAAATATTCCAGATGGTAGCTAGACCTAATGAGACATTGGAAGAATATGTTGAACGATTTCAATATAATCTTCAGAGATCTCCTTATGCATCATTATCCTTACTTGACAATGTGTTAAAAACTACATTAATTAAAGGAATGAAGGAACAATGGGTTGAAACACTAAATATTATGGGGAAGGGTGACATTTATCAAGAAAATTTTGCTGACATTATTAACTTGTGTATCAGGAGTTCAAGAGGCAGTACAAGGCTAAAATGAGCAAAACGTGACATGCTTATAAGGGAAAATAGGATCTCCAGTAGAAGTGTAACCCGTGCAGAAATCGAGAATTTACTAGAAGATTTTAAAACTGACATATTGGGGACTTCGACAACGCAACTTGATATTATGCAAGATAAATAGAAACAAGCAAAGGCATAGCAAAATCTGGCAATATTCTACCCTAAATGCAGAAAGAAACACAGCCACAAAGAGTGCCCACTAGATGCAGTTCAAATTTGCGTTGTTTGCACAAAAGACCACTCCACCGAGAACTGCCCCTCACTCTCGGGTTTGAAAGTAGTTTACGATTAAGCGGAAGAAGAATCAGAACCAATGTACCTACTCAATCAGCGCCATCAATGGCAGCCATGAAAAACAGGTATGTCTATTGATCCATCCTCTTCTTTTCAATCTCTTCAGTATAATGCTTAACAATATAATACAATGTGGAAAAATCAACCACCTTTCCCAAGTTGGCCACAACAACCATTTCCTTCATCACCATGGCCAAATCAAACAAGTCAAAACAATTGGCCAAACTACCCCTATTGCCCACCATTTTGGAAAACCAATGCATATCCAATGCAATGGTCCCCTTCCACTTTGCAAAGTCAAGCCTGGCAGCCAAATTGGAAAATATTGATGAATCAGCCAGTTGGGACAATCCCTCTCCCTCAACCTACACTACCAATGCCATATGCATTACAGTAGAACCCCCAGACCAATGTCAGACCACAACTCCCAGCCCAACCCAACCCAAACCCTAATAATAGACCGATTCAATATATTCAAATAATTGAAGCACCAAAACTAGAAACCGAGCTAAGGGAGTGAAACAACCTTAAATTAAGGTCTGGGTGAATAATAGAAACAAAGGAAGACGAAAATTTTCAAGTTGAAAATTTGTTTCCTTCAGAACAAGCAGTAGAAGAAGAGGAATTAGTTAGACAACAAACTCATGATCAGGAAACCACTTCTTCTCCTCCATTCCCAAAAAGGCTAATCATACCGCGCCCAATAGAACATCCTGAATTTGACCTTCTGGGAGAACTAAGAAATTTGTGTATAAAAATCCCACTCCTCCAAGCTATCCAATATATTGCAATCTATGCAAAAACCATCAAAGAGCTATGTATAAAAAATCCAAAGATGAGAATAACAACTAACCCAATCGTCCAAGTAGTCGGAACCCTATCTTACCTATTATCAGGAAGAGAAGCACCTGTCAAATATGAAAACCCAGGGAATCCTATAGTGATAGTACAAATCAATGGACACACCTGTCCAAATGACTTAGTTGATTTGGGGGCTACAATTAATATTTTGACAACCACCACGTGTCAAAAACTTGGCGTTACATAAAAAATCCAACTACAACCCTACTGGAACTAGCTGACTGATCAGTAGTCAGACCAGAGGGTACACTACATGATGTAATGGTATCTGTGGACTCCTAGGAATAACCTGCCAACTTTTTGATAATTAACCCCAAAAACCAACTAGATGGAAACCCCTTAATCTTAGGAATACCTTGGCTAGCAACTGCGGACGCTTACATTGGCTTCCGAAAATGCAGTATGACTTGTTATCACTCGGGTTGTCCCTAAGCTCTTGAAGGGATACGGCTGAGGTAACCACAAACCAATCTTTGGATTGCAGGTTCTAGACCACCTGCAATCAGAGAGGGCTCTCTCTTAATGATTTAGCTTTGCTGATAATGATTTTAGGCTAGCTATTGGGTTCGGGGGTTTTGATTTTTTGTTTGGATGGAGTTTGGATGGAAGGAAATTGCATTGGAGCAGAGAGGCAAGGGATCGGGTGATAAGTTCAAACCATTGCGCATGGAGTCATGGATTAAGGCTTGCTGTTGCGTTTTCTTGGTCACAAGAGGATTATGGAGCGAGATAGCTACACATGAAACAATACCAATTTGCTGAAAAGATGGGATGAAAGTTAGAGATGAAAGGCAATTAAGAATCTTTCATCAACTAACAAGGAAGAGAGGTGAATGAATGGTTATCTAGGAGCATTTAAGAATTACTAAACTAACATTCATATATGAAAGAAACAACGTAAACAAGATCATTTAAGTATGCGTGTTCATAACCATTCCAGATGAAAACATGAAGAAATTGCAGAAATTGAGCCCAGGGTGCAGCCAAGCAAATCCTAAACTATTCTTCTTTTTTGCAATTTAGATGGTGGATTGATGACAAAAACAAACATGGAAAACAAAACAGAGTTAAGGAAACACTTATTGAACCATGTAGAAGCACAGGAATTCCATAGTCACTCCTCGGCCAATTAAACACAGCAGACACTTTCAGAATCCATGCATTTCAGTAGTCTTTGATTATATAAAATATCACATTTACAGTGCGAGTCTCTGCTCAAGCAAAATATCAACCAACAAAGGTCAAACAACCAACCAACCCCTACTCCATTTTTCAGGGTGGTATATAGAAGCAAAATATCTAAAGTTATTTATTACAACCGACCTAAACAGGTTTGCAGGAAGAAAACTTTCTAAACCTAATCTATGCTGGAATTAAATGCAAGTAAATCTGCTTTGGGCTGCGCCAGTGGCAGCTGGATCAAAAAATGAGTTAATGTGTTGTCCTCTATGGCTTGGTGCAGTGGTTCTGTAATAATTGTGCATTGAGTTCCGGTCCACCGATCTCCTGTGAGCTTTAATGTGCAGTCATTTGTGCTGGTGAGCTTTGAATGGTTCCTTAACTGCTCCTCTTTTAATGCTTGATTTGCCTCGAGCATTGAGAAAATATCCTCTGATACACTTTATTGCTACTCTCATACTCTTTGACATGGTTTTTCTCTTTACATCTGCTCTGATACTCTTTAGCCTTTGAACCTGGTCTCTCTCTATCTTCAGATACGTTTAAATTAGCAAAATCAGGCTTTTTCTGCTATTTTCGGTGCAAAAAGGGTCGAGGAATAAAAAGATTCCCTAAATATTCTCCAATATGGCCCATTTTCCGTAGCGATGCACGATTGCGCTAATCGCACATCGAAAACTGCCTCTGTTTTTCATTCCGGAGCTCCGAAGCTTGATTTTTGCGCTTGCGCATTTTTCCGTTTTTTGGCTGCTGACGTCAGCATGACGTCAGTGGTACGACAGATGAAGCCAACATGATGTGAGCAGTGGGGTCCTCTGGTACGGATATGACGTCAGCATGATGACGTCAGCAGGGTGACGTGCCAGTACGGCAGGGTGATGACATGGCGAGACACGGTGCCAGGTGACGTGGGTCAGGCGTAGGCAGGAAGGGGTGAGGTGGAGGCGACGTGGCAGGGTGACGCGGCGCTCCTGTCATGCGAGGGGAAGGGCGGTTTTGGATTTCATCGGACCGCCTTTGATACAGAGGCGGTTTCTATCAGGGGCGGCCCGATGCAATGGGAAGCCGCCAACTGTCCCGATGTACGACGGTAAAACCGTCAGACATCGGGTGCTAACGTACCCATACAAGAGGGTGCCCGATATGCATAATAGCCGTCAGATCTGGGAGGGCTGATCTGACAGTGAGCGGGCGAAGAAGGTGCACGAGGTTTGGTGAAACAGTGCACGTGTTATTTTTTAATTTTTCACGGCGCGAGTGGGTTTAGACTTTAGGAAATGGTGAAATGGGTTTCAACGCGCTGGCTATTTATTAATTAAACATTAATAAATTCCAAAAATACAATGCGCGGGGGGGTTTTTTGCATTTGGAAGGGGTTTTTTGTGTTTTTGAAGGAGTCTAAACACCTTGGAGGGATATTTATGCAGGGATGAGGGTTCTTACTAAGGTCCAGGTGACTTAGTAATTCCCAAGGAGATGTTTATGGTTATGTTTCAACCAGGGGGAAGGGATATTTACATAGGGGAATTATTACCATAGGGGAAGGGAAATAGATAGGGAGTTAAATAATAATGTCAGGAGTTAATATGAAAATGACTAGAAGAGTGCTAAGTTTTCAGAGATCTTAGGCTGTGAAGGGGAGATAGAGCTTTTTTAGAGAAAGTATGGACCATCCTTGAGTAAAGCAGATCTTTACCAAGGCAAATGATATGGAAAATGATGAAATTAAGAGATATCAAGTAGATCTTGACCTCTTTAGGGGAAGTTAGTAAATGATTTAGGGAATAAGAAGAAGGGGAAGTTAGTCATGCCTCGCTTGAAGTCCTTCAAATGGGAACTGCCTGCTGACTGTGATTTGTATGAGTGTAACACTTGAAAATGTGGAATTAATCACAAATCAACATTCTGCAACCTCAAAATTACCTACCCAGCCTACTTACCTAACATTTTTTCTTCTTTTTGGTTTGGGTACACTTGGACTTGAAGACCCAGCTTTTCCACTTTTTCTTTTCATGTCTTTCTATCTACATCTACACCTATTTCTTCCAAGGGCCTAGATTAAGCAATTAGGCTCCTTTGATTCTCTACCTATCTAAGAATCTGCCAAGATTAAGCTGTTTGGACCTCCCTTTAGCTGAAACTTCTACAAAAATGGAATAACTCTTCAAAATTGGAATGCAGCAGATGAAATTTGAGTAGCATTCTTTCATGGCCTCTTTCTTTGGTGACTGTTAGCAAATATGGAGCATTGCAGCATGCAAAGTATGACATATTTGGCCTGTAAAAATGTCCATCATGAAATATGAGTAACCTACTGCAGCAGGAGGCTAACAGTGGCTCCACTTGGGGATGGCTTCTCCTTGTGAGAAGCCAAGAACAACAGGTCAGACTGCCTTGATTTTCTTTTGTTGTTGTGCTTTGAAACTTCTTAGTGATGACTTTTGGCTTGATTTGAACTTTTGGATTGGAAACAATACTTTCTTTCAATTGATTTGCTGGTAAATTGTGAAGCACCGCTTGTTTTCTTCTGCGTGCTTTAGCATCTGGAATGTTACAAAATAAAATAAAATGCTGATATATACAAACATTTATGTACAGAAAATAACACCGCCTGTTCTTTCTTTCAAAAGGGATCATGGTAATGTTTTAGCATTCGGCCATTAACCAGACCTTCTTCAGCTGTGCTACCATCCAGGGACTTGAGGAAATATGTGTTATTGCCTTGCACTGCGCTGATAGTGTATGGCCCTCTCCACAAAAAAAACGAATTTTGAATGTTTTCCCTTGTCCTCTCTTCGTGAATCCCATCTTAGAACTTTGCTGCCAACCCAAAAATCCTCTGCTTTCGCTTTCTTATCAAACATCTTTTTGAGTTTCTCTTGCAACATCTGAGCTCTGTCATACACTTTCTCTCTGGTTTGTTGGAGATGAATGGTTTGATTAACTCTTCTCTGCATATCATTTGGTTCAGCCTGAATTTCCTGCAACAGTTTGATAGTAGGAATGCCCAAAGATGAAGGAAATTTGGCCTCCATGCCGTATACTAGCTCATAAGGGCTCATCCCAATGGATTTCTCAGTTGAAAGCATGTCTGCCCACAGAGCATTTGTGAGATTCCTATGCCAATTCTTTTTCTTTTCTTCTAGCAATTCCTTTATGATGTTGATGAGGCTAGTAAGCTGTGGAGTGGCCCAAGGTAATGTGGAATTTATGACAGAAATTGATGATCTTTTTGGATTTGAAGGCAGCAGCGTTGTCGGTAATGATTTTCTCAGGGCAGCCAAATCTGGAAAGGATATTGCTCTTAAGGAATTAGATAATGGTGGAGTCATTGGCTTGTCTACATGGGATGGCTTCAATCCACTTAGTGAAATAATCAATGGCTGTTAAAATCCACTTGTGCTAGCCTGAGGAAGAGGGATGAATTTCTCCAATGAAGTAGAGACCCCATTGTTGAAAAGGCTTTTCGGTTGAAATGGGGTTGAGGGGCAAAGGCAATAATTTTCTTTTTCCTTCAAAGATTTGGCATTTGTGACATGAAACAAAAAATTTCTTGACATCTGCAAAAAGAGAGGGCCAATAATAACCAGCCCTTAAAATCTTGTCAGCAATGGACTTCCAGTATAAGTGTCCTCCATAGTCCCCTGCATGGAATTCTTTCATGATGCTGTTATTTTCATTCATAGTCAAACAATTAAGCAATATTCCTTCATGATTTTTCCAAAACAAAGAACCATCTATGACACAAAACTTTGATGATTTCATCCTTAAAAATCTTTTCTTGGTTCTGGACAATCCTGGGGGAGCACACAGGTTTAACAATACAAAGCAAATATCAGCATACCATAGGGATTGCAAAAAGGATTCACTGATCTGTGGAGTCGCCAGCTCTGGTTCATTGTCCAGTTGATTAATGTGTAAAGCTTGGAAATTTGTCTCGGACATTAGTTTGGCTAAACCTTGTCCTTTTATCAGCTGGGTAGGTTTTATTTCAATGTCATATTCGAGAATGCTAGCAATCCACTTGCCTCTTTTGCCTTCTAGTCCCTCTTGAGTTAATATGTCTTTCACTACAGAATTTGGGACATAGGCAGTCACGTGGGAGTATAAGATGTAAACTCTGAAGTCTTTGATGGCCTTAACCAGGGCATAAGCCTGCTTTTCCATGATCTGATATTTCAAGGGTGCATCTCTTAAAGATCGACTGAAGAAAGCAATTGGCTTTTCGTTTCCTTGATTGTCCTTTTGCAAAAGGACAACAGCTATAGTATGCTCAGATACAAAAGAAAAAATGATAAAATCTTTGTCAAATTGTGGACTGGTGAGGAAAGACATTTGAGTCAAGGTAGTTTTGATACTCTCAAAAGCTTGCTTGGTTTCAAGAGACCATTTTACCTTGGCATCCTTTTTTAACATATTGCTCAATAGCCTTATTAGCTTAGCTAGGTTTGGGATAAATCTCCTTAGGAAATTGATCTTTCCAAGGAATGCTTGTAGCTCTTTTATATTTCTTGGATATGGGATTTGGAGGATAGCTTGAATTCTTTCATAATCATCTCTAATCCCATCTTTTGATATGACATGGCCTAGAATCTTGCCCTCTTCAAGGGCAAACAAGGATTTCTTAGGATTCAAGGAAATGCCATATTTCCTGCATGTTATGAAAATTTGTCTTAGATGTTTAAGGTGCTCTTGGTCAGATTTGGAGAAAGGGGTTAGGTCATCAAGGTATACAACAAGGAAATCATGTATCTCCTTGGCAAATGAAATATCCATTTCCCTTTGAAAAATAGCACCAGCGTTTTTCAACCCGAAAGGCATTTTAACATACTTAAATGTTCCCCATAGTGTGGTAAAGGCTGTCTTGTATTGATCATCCGGGTGAACAAGTATCTGATTAAAACCTGAAAATCCATCTAGTAAAGAAATTCTAGATGATCCCACTACTCTTTGTAAGATATGGTTCATTTTGGGCAAAGGATAGTGGTCCTTTAGAGAGACTTGGTTTAAATTTCTCAAGTCTACACACAGTCTGATCTCTCCTGAATTTTTCCTTGTGGGAACTAAGTTAGATACCCATTCAAAGAATCTGATGGGTGCAATGATACCTACTTCAAACATTCTCTTTATTTCTTTTTCAATTAGGGGAAGAAGCATGGGGTTGATTCTTCTAAGTTTCTGTTTGAATGGTTTTTGATTTGGTTTTAAGGGAATGTTATGTTGGATCACTGAGGTGTCATAGGACTTCAAGTCCTCATAACTCCAAGAAAATACATCTTGGAATTCTTTAAACAAATCCACATATTTTGGTTTTTGATCAGGGGGCAGATTTTTGGACAACTTAATCATTTTGGGTTGTTCTGCTGTCCCTATGTTGTGCTCTTCTATAGTAGCATTTAGAGGCTCCATTTTTGGCTTTTTGGGCACATCATTTCATCGAGCATGTATTCTAATGGAGTAAGGCCAACAGGTAGAAAATTACTCTTTAGATCAATAAACTCATTCTCTGCTTTGGCTGTTTCCTCTAAAAACATTTGTTTCAATTGTCTTATGTTTGTGTTATAAAAAACAGTTGGGTTAAGGATTTGTTTAGCTATTACAGCTGTTATAGCCTATTGATTTTCTTCTGTTAGCTGTTGGGAATCGTTCATGGCATCCATGTCAATGTTTGTATTCGAAAATTCGCCCTGAAGAGTGAGGAGATTGTTAATCTGGGCATCATTTTGAAACACTTGCCAATATTTAATGTTGTTAGAGACCGAGGGCCTATGTTTGATCTCAGCAGAGAAATGGTGATTTGGTTCAAAGGGAAGCTTGCACGTGCTAGCAAAAGTTGCTAGACTGTGAGCATGAATGTTATGGTCTCTTGAAATTTTGGCAAGCTTGGACTCATTGAAAGAATTGAGTATTTCTATGGCAGCAGTCCTATAAGCTCTCATTCTACTGTCATTGGTAACAAAGTTGCCTTTCATTTGTTGTATAATCAAGTCGGAGTCACCTAGAATGGACACTTTTGTAGCTCCTCGGACTTTGAGTAATTTTAGGCCTAAGAGGAGAGCTTCATACTCTGCCATGTTGTTTGTACATCTGAAATTTAGTCTATAGGCATGGCCTTCTGCATGATTATCTTGTGTATTTTAAATCCATACCCCTGCCCCTGCTCCTAACTGTTTGACAAAACCATCAAACTCTAAATGCCATGTAATTTCTTGTTTGAGGTTTGTATTAAGAGTTTCAGTTATTTGAGGATTGGGCAGACTTACAATTTCTATTTTGGAAGGTTCTTCTTGTTTGCTAGTTGCCTTGACTGTTGTGACAATTTCATGGGCATTGGCAACTAATTTCTCATTGATGCATGTTTTTTTCTCTAAGGCTGAAGGCTTCTCATTAGTTGGAGGATTGGTGTCATCATTAAATAAAATAAAAGAATCCATATCAAAATGGATTGAGTAAATTGGAAATTTTTGGGGATTTTCCTCACTGCTTACCACATACTTCGTCAGTGTTTCTCTATACAGTCTCTTTGGTTACCCAAAGGCAGATATAGTGGCATAAGAGAGGTCAAGTTGAAGGGATCCTTGCAGTTTTGCTCCCCATGATCTTGATAAGAGCATGCCATATTTTGTTGGAATTTCAGCAACTACTACGTCCATTAGGATTGTCTTGTTGGGAAATTGGACTAAAGATACACAAAGGTCCTTGATTAAGCCTAAACACTTGACTTGACTTGAGTCAAAGGAGTATAAATCTTTATAAGGTCTTGTGACATCAAGGTTCAGCTTTTCCATTACGACTTTGGGCATAAGGTTATGTGAGGCTCCTGAGTCAAACATAGCATTATGCAAGATTTTGTCATGTATGTGCAGACTGACATAAAAGGGTGGGACAGGTCCATATGCTGATTTACCATTAACTTCTGGACCAAACAGTAGCTCAGGGGTATCATCTAAAACATTTACATCATCCCTGACCTCTGGTAGTTGAAGTGACCTTTGAATTTGTTGCCTATATACATCATGTTTGGCAAGTTCTGAGAGGGGAATGGATATCTTGAGTTTTCCAATCTCTGCTTCTAAGCTGAATGGTTTCTCAAATGGACTCTTAGCGTTGATAGTAGCAGATTTCTCTTTTTCAGACATATTCTCTATGTTTTCTTTTTGAATATCAGCGTTATGATGAATGACAGTTTGTGGTATTTCTGTTTTGGGAAGATTTTTTGGAGTGTCGTTCAGATTTTCTTTTGAGGGAGAGGAAGGTAGAGGCTGATCAATAGGAGGTTGTATGTCTGTTATATCCTCCACAGTTACCTGATGCGGGTTTGTGACAGCAATATCAGCTGGTTCTGTTATGACAACATTGTCTTTCATTTTGTTGGGTTGTTTGCTATCCTTTGTTCTGCTAGGTGCAGGGAAATCAATGGTCCTTGTTCTTAACTTATATTGTTTGTGCACTTCGTACACAGCAGAATCATAACCTTGTTTAAAATCAAAAGACTCACCAGACTTAGTTTGAAATTGTTTTACATCAGGGTAGTCTCGGTCCTCTTCAGTGAGAAAGATTTGCTGTTCATTTTTCGAATCGATCAGGTTCATGTGAGTCTCATCTGTGGGCTCACTGGATGTGGATGCTTCCACATAGTTTCTTGGAAAGGAGGCCTAATATCATGGTTGGGACTAGCCCTTCCAGCGTTTGTGGTCTGATTTTTCCTGAAGTTCGGGTTCCTTATGGTGTTGGACTGTTGACCTTCCCATGATGATTTTATTTCAATGCTCTCTACTCTGTCTCCCAACCTATGCATGCCGTTAGTAATAGCATCTAGTTTTTGGTCTAAGGCTGAGGGTTCTTCCTTGAAGGTGGTTCTTCTCTCGGTTCTGGCTCTGTTTCTTTTGGCAATTAAGTTTTCCTCCACACTAATAGCAACATCTTGCATTTCTGCAAGCCTTTGAGGGGCTCTTTCCCTTAACTGATATGCCATTTCAACATCAAAACCATCAGGGAATTTGTACAAAGCAAGATCAGGTGGCGGTCTTAGATTTTGTGGTATTGCATTGTAAACATTATTAAATTTTGCACAGTAGTCCAAAATCGTTTCCTGAGGTCCTCTTTTGATAGTATCATACTTAGATAATATGTGCAAGGGGTCTTTCTTTTTCTCCCATCTATTGATAAATGTCTGGCATAAGGCTTCTGGGTTTAATATGGAATTGGGTGTAAGTGCTCTAAACCAGGTTTTGACATCACCGGTCAAACTTTGGACAAAAATCTTCATTCTTACGCTGTCATCATCAATCTCATAACTCTCAAAGTAATCATGCATTTTCTTTGCATGTTGTAGGGCTGTGCAGGAATTTGTGCCATCAAAATAGGTAATTTTTCTCTGATAATCCTGAGGCATAGCCCCGGGATTAGCAGGCAACTATAAGGGTGCATATCTATTAGCCATATTAATGGGGATAAGTGGAACAACAGGGATAAGGGGAACGACTGGAGTGACAGGGATAATAGGAGCAACCGGGGTAGTATTTGCAGTGAACGAAGGTGTGGAATAAGTGCCTGGAGAAGTGAATGATGAACAAGGGGAAGAAGGGTTTGAACGGAACAAAACTTTAATAGGGGTTAAAAAGCTACTAGGTTGAACTGTTTCGGGACTAGAAGCAGTCAAACCTTCTTGCTGGTTTTGCTTTTGAAGGATCTTAGGGATTATGTTGGGATTTTCAAAAATAGCAGGGGGATTCGGATCTGGATTTAATCTTGTGTAGCGCGAATGCTTCTTAGGAGCCAGCTTATATCCTGCTTTTTGGGAAATTTTCTAAGAACACAGGTCGATCGGACTTTTAAAGGTCAGTTTCTTCCTCTGTGGAGCTTCAGACTAGTTTTGTGAGATTATCTGAGGAGTTCCTCAGTGGAGTCGCCATTATGTTATCACTCGGGTTGTCCTTAATCTCCTGAAGGGATACGGTCGAGGTAACCACAAACCAATCTTTGGATTGCAGGTTCTAGCCCACCTGCAAACAGAGAAAGCTCTCTCTTAATGATTTAGCTTTGTTGATAATGATTTTAGGCTAGCTATTGGGTTGGTTGGTTGTTTGATCTTTGTTGGTTGATATTTTTCTTGAGCAGAGACTCGCACTGTAAATGCGATATTTTCTATAATCAAAGACTACTGAAATGCATGGATTCTGAAATTGTCTGCTGTGTTTAATTGGCCGAGGAGTGACTATGGAATTCCTGTGCTTCTACATGGTTCAATAAGTGTTTCCTTAACTCTGTTTTGTTTTCCATGTTTGTTTTTGTCATCAATCCACCATCTAAATTGCAGAAAAGAAGAATAGTTTAGGATTTGCTTGGTTGCACCCTGGGCTCAATTTCTGCAATTTCTTCCTGTTTTCATCTGGAATGGTTATGAACATGCATACTTAAATGATCTTGTTTATGCTGTTTCTTTCATATATGAATGTTAGTTTAGGAATTCTTAAATACTCCTAGATAACCATTCATTCACCTCTCTTCCCTGTTAGTTGATGAAAGATTCTTAATTGCCTTTCATCTCTGACTTTCATCCCATCTTTTCAGCAAATTGGTATTGTTTCATGTGTAGCTATCCCGCTCCATAATCCTCTTGTGACCAAGAAAACGCAACAGCAAGCCTTAATCCATGACTCCATGCCCAATGGTTTGAACTTATCACCCGATCCCTTGCCTCTCTGCTCCAATGCAATTTCCTTCCATCCAAACAAAAAATCAAAACCCCCGAACCCAATAGCTAGCCTAAAATCATTATCAACAAAGCTAAATCATTAAGAGAGAGCCCTCTCTGATTGCAGGTGGGCTAGAACCTGCAATCCAAAGATTGGTTTGTGGTTACCTCGGCCGTATCCCTTCAGGAGCTTAGGGACAACCCGAGTGATAACATGACTATAATTAGAGGGAGTAATGTCAAGAATTTAGCTCTATACCCTCCAGCACAACCAAGCTTAACAATAATGAAAACTAATAAATAATCTATATCATATCTCACAGAAAAAAATTAGATCACCATTAACTATAGAAGATGCCCTCGAATTTAAAGACCAAACAGAGGACGACATCATTAACAACTTCATTAACCAATCCGAATCCAAAACCCATGTACAATGCCATATGATAGAAGCAGCATTCGATAATGAACTAGAATAAGATCCCCTCAAAGACATCCATGATCAGTATATAACTACTACCTCTGTTTACAATATAAAAACTATAGAAATTGAACCAAGAAAAACTCTAAACATTGACAAAAATTTGACAAATAAACAAGAGGAAAAATTGGTCCAACTTCCGAGAAAATATAAGGGAGCCTTTGCATGGGACTACCCAAACATGAAGGGAATTGACCCCCAGCTATGCACACACCACATATATATGGAAAAAGATGCTAGGCCCATTTGCCAACCTCAAAGGAGATTGAATCCTCACCTAAAAGACATTGTGAAAGCTGAATTACAAAAACCTTTTAGATGTAAACTTTATTTATCCAATCTCCCATAGCAAGTGGGTCTCTCGACTAGTAGTGGTGCCAAAGAAGAATGGAAAATGGAGGATATGTGTAGACTACAGAGAATTGAACAAAGCAACAAAAGAATATCACTTTCCCCTTCCATTCATTGATTAGGTATTAGCTTCATTAGTAGGAAAGAAATTCTTTTCTTTCCTATATGGCTTCAGTGAATACAATCAGATTCAGATTGCCCCTGAGGACCAAGATAAAACTACTTTTACCTATCCATGGAGAACATTCACTTACAAAGTCTTACCCTTTGGCCTATGCAATGACCCTATCACATTTCATAGGGCCATCTTAAGCATTTTTTCAGATTTAATAAATGAAGGACTTGAAGTATATATGGATGATTTCACACTGTATGGAGATGATTTTGAGCCAGCACTAGAAACACTGGAAAAAGTGTTGTAAAGATGTATCGCTACTAGACTTTACTTGAGCCATGAAAAGTGTCACATGATGATGAACAAAGGACTTATCCTGGGTCATTATATCTCAACAGCTGGGATATAGGTAGACCCAACTAAAATTCAGTTAATCTTATTAATACCTACGCCTACTACACAAACAAAGGTACGTAGTTTTCTGGGATTCTCTGGTTATTATATAAGATTCAAAGAACATTTTTCTTAGATTGCTGAACCTTTATATGCACTAACAGGAAATGTTGATTTTTTTGGACAGATAAGCGCGACCGTGCTTTTGAGGATCTGAAGAAGCTTGTATCAACAAACCCGGTATTAAGGGGCCCAAATTGGGATTTTCCATTCTAAGTTTCATCTGATGCTTTAGACATAGCTATTGGAGTAGTTCTTGGGTAGGAAGAGGACAAAAAGCCATATGCAATTTACTATATTAGCAAGAATCTATCTCCTACTAAGCTAAACTATACTGTAACTAAAAAAGAGTTTTTCGATGTAATACATGCTGTAAATAAATTTAGGAATTATATCACTCGATATCTTGTTGTTTTATAGACAGATCACTCTGCCATAAAATATTTAGCAAATAAATCTGTTACAAATGGTAGAGTAACAAGATGGTTGATTTTATTGCAGGAATTTGACATCACAATAAAAGATCGACCTTGAAAAGAGAATCTTGTAGCTAATTTTCTCTCACGAATGCCGAAGCGAGCGGACGCAACAACAGTCAAAGATCAATTCTCATATGAACATTTGTTTGCTATTATTGTCAGAACACCATGGTATGCTGATGTTGCAAATAATTTAGCAGTAGGTAAATTATCCAAGCTTCTAACCCCCAATGAACGAAAACAGATTGCACGGCGCAGCACCCGATTCTCATGGATTGGGGGCTACATATTTCATACAGGGGCAGATATGCACATCAGAAGATGTGTCTGCGAAGATGAAATATTTGACATTCTGAAATCTTGTCATGATGGATCATGTGGTGGACATTTCGCAGAACATAAAACTTGTCACAAGGTTTTACAAACATGCTATTACTAGCCTACAATCTTTAAAGAGGCTAAGAAGTTTTTATAGGCCTGTGATAATTGCCAAAAGGTAGGACGCCCTAGGAAATCTGATGAAATGCCTTTGCAACCGTAGTTAGTAATTGATCCATTTGAGTGTTGGGCACTCAACTTTATTGGTTCAATTAACCCATCATAAAATCAAAAAACATACATATTGGTAGCAATAGAATATGTTACCAACTAGGTTGCAGCATAGGCACTACCAAGAGCTACAAAGGACTCTATGATTCATTTCCTATTCCAAATATTTGTGCCATATGGCCTCCCAAGGGACATAATTGCAGATGGAGAGCCGCAATTTGTAGGTAATAAAATTTCTTCAGCATTAAAAAACTACCACATTTGACACAAAATTACAACCCCTTACCACCCGCAGGCAAATGGCCCAGTAGAGAGCATGAATAAGGTGATAGAGGCAATACTTACAAAAATAGTTGCATCGCACAGACGTGACTGGGCTCAAGATTTCCGGAAGCCTTATGGTCATACCAAACAATGTGGAGAAATACCATCGGTCATCCGCCATATCAGCTAGTATTTGGGAAGAACCCATCTTTTCGATAGAATTCGAGATATAAACATTAAGAATAACACAGTAGGTGGGTTTGAATTTAAATGAGGCCTAGAATAATAGATTACAACAAATTAACAAGCTAGATGAAATCAAGCTCTTATCTCTTCAACGCACTGCATTAATTTAACAACAGAGAGAAAAATGGCACGATGACTTGATCAAAAAGAAAATCTTCCACGAAGGAGATTGAGCACTCCTATATGATTCCAGGTTTCAGGATTTTCCGAGAAAACTCCAGACTTGATGGCTTGGATTGTATGAAATATAGAAAGTGCATGACAATGGCACCATTACTTTGACTACTATTGATGGATCTGGACATTTGTTTAAAGCAAATGGTCTTCGAGTGCAACTGTACCATAAACAGCTTACTCGGGAATCCTTTTACCAGCAACTACGCGAAGATTCTAATATGCAGATACTTGTTGAGGAAAATAATCCTTCCTCAGCATTAGTTCACTGAATAGCTCTTTTGCTTCCAAATCTTGTATATAAGTTTTTCTTTCCTGCTTGTATAATCTACTTTCTGTACAAACTTTTTTTTCTGTTGTTCCTTTTCAAAGGAATGACACTTCTGCATTTTTGTTGTTCCTTTTCAAAGGAATAGAACTTTTGTATTTTTTGTTGTTCCTTTCAAAGTAACATCACTTTCGCATTTTTTCTGTTCCTTTTCAAAGGAACAACACTTTCCGCATTTCTGTTGTTCCTTTTCAAAGGAACGACACTTTTGCATTTTTACTGTTCCTTTTCAAAGGAACAACACTTTCGCATTTTTTTGTTGTTCCTTTTCAAAGGAACAACACTTTCACATTTTTTTTGCTGTTCCTTTTCAAAGGAATAACATTTCTGCTAGATTTCATTTTTGTTGTTCCTCTTAAAGGAATAACACCTCCGCCAGATTGCATTTTTGTTATTCCTCTTAAGGAACAACACTTTTTGAGTTCATTTTTGTATGAAAATCATTTTGAGAATTTCTTGTGAATAATGGTTCATTTATCATAATCCCTTCACGACATAAATATAAATTCATGCAAGAATGTAAAACTAGAGAATACTAAAATCAGCAAACAAAAGAAAAACCATTATCCTTAGAGAAACTACTTTGTATTGATAAGAAAAAGGGGGAAAGGATACAACTATTTATATCACTTTGTTGTTTTTATTTCCACTAAAACTAAGTTGATTGATTATTTTTATCATGTTGGTTCTTCCCTACTCCTCATAACTCTCTTTGATTATTATTATTGAATAAGAATAAGGGTATATTTTTCTCTATTGAGATGTTCATACTTCTTCCACCATCCCTACTCTTAAGGAGTGATGAGCCATCCTCTATATATGAATAAGAAGTGTTATATAAAAGAAAAAGAAAAGAGAAAAAAATATATATCTATCTGATCACTAACAATTATATGATTTGGTAGATGGAGGATAGGGGGTCTAATCAAGAGCCAGCCTACCATGTTCATAAAAAAGCAATGAAGTGGCATTCCCATTATGGCCACCACACCAGGGAAATGATCCAAGAGGCACATAAGGACAATAAAAGCCCTTGGAACAAGAGGTCTCATCACGAGCCAACCTATCCACCTTTCATTCCTTCCTAGTGAATGGCATTGAGACTCATCTGGGTACCAAGCTAGCTCAATGGCCTCCATTCTCTCAAAAAGCACTTTCCTAGGCATACATAAAGGATCATGGTTCCAAGGGTGAAAAAAGCAACTTTGTCAAGGTTATGAACACCTGTGGGCAACAAAGCTCTACTGATGGTATTGAAGTCATATTAATACACATCAATAGTCATTATAAACCCTCTTCTTATATCTTTATCTTGATCTCAAATGAGAGTATGTTTTAAAATCCTTTCGAACCTATTACACATGAAATATTGTTTAAAAATCAATCATAATGGTTAAGTGGATAATGACCGCATAAGCACTTTTACTTACGTCAATTGTCCTCTCCCCTATTTTTCACATCATTTCATAGCAATTCTATATCTATTTGTGATTTTCATCATAAACCTCAATTTCAGTAATTCGTATGTTTGCAATCATGCCATAAATATATACATCATTCCTTTTTTTTTTACTATACGATTGTCGTCTAGTATGCTACTCCTCCATTAGTACGGTCGAGGGCAACCTATCATTCTTCAAGGGGGGTGAGCGACTTCCAAAATATGCCTGTATATGTGTCAATCCTTTACTCGGAGGTACTAATACCTCATCAGATCTTGGAGACAACAAATTTTAATGATATTAATTTTTTTAATATATACACAGTTTTGTTGTTCCATTGTTATTTCTGTGTTTTGTTCTACAAATTTTAATAGAGTGCTAAGCATAGACAAAATAGGAGGTCGATCAGTGCACAACAAACCTCAAGTGCTAATAATTTTCGACACTACATGAGCAATTCTGGAAAGAGCATGATGGATCAATTACCTTACACAGCTACAACAATCCCATGATACTGTGGCCATTGAATTTCTGTAGAATTTGCGGGAAGATTATTCCATGGTGACAGGAAGGTGAATAATGGTAACAGAGGCAGTAATTGTTGAAGCATCTAGACTACCGGTAATCGGACAAGTATGGACCTAGAAAAAAGTGAGACTTCGAGATGCCATAGCCATCTTTTGGGACAAAGGAAAAAACCTTACTGTTAAAGGAAAAGGAGTCCTGCCTGTAACTCTAGGAGAACCATGGGTAGAATTAGCTATAATAGTGAAAATTTATATCACATGAGATGGGAGAAAAGATGTAGTAAGACCGCGTCACCTCAAATTATTAGCAATGTCAAGACAAAAATGTGTTGTAAATTTGCCTGCATATTTAATTTTTCTATTGCATGACGCTGCTTGAAGTATAAGGAAATCCCATCATACAAAAACAGTTGTAAGTAATCATGGTTTGATTCGGTTAATAGTCAACCATAATCTTTCTCAGCAGCAGAGTAGTTGGGAAGAACTAGTGGGGGGATTGGCCTTACCAGCCCCAAAATGAAAAAGAACTACAAACACATAAAATAAACCGCAGAAGCGCAGGCAATCCTCTAGATTGAGGAGAAGCAGGGGAATGTTTGGAAGTCTCCAAGATAACAGTAGCTGGCCCTTAGAAGTACAGGGCATCAAAGATTATAAACTCCCACAACTCGAAGGAGGGGAAAACATGGAAGAAGAATTAGAAGAAAACATGGAAAAGGAACTGGAGGAGGAAACTGAGCACTCCGGCGAGGAAGAAGGGAAGGAAGCAGAACAACCTGTAGCCTCCAGCGGAAGCCCATTACAAAAACCTCTGCAAGAAGATGAATTGGCCCAAATTTTGGCCAACATGGGTGAGTACATCCAACCCCATAGCCCACTCAACCTAGATATTGAGGTAGGACAATCACAGGAACACTCTGCTCACAGTAAGAGTGCATCTAAGGAGATGGATGATGAGGATGAAGCAGAGGAAGAGGCCACTCAAGAAGTGGAAGATCAAACTAGGGTTACCTCACTTGAGAAATATGATCAGAATAACGAGAAAACTGAAAAGGTATTCCAAGTAGAGACAAGTCAGGGCAAGGACACAGTGCTGGAAGAACAAAGCCCAGGCCTAAGAATGGAAACAGTTGTTCCTTCGAAGAAGAAGACGAATGAAATCAAGAGGGTGTGAAAGGAACAAAAAAGGCTACTAAATGTAATAAAATAGCTTAGACAACAAATAATATTCCTAAAAAAGGGGAAAACCTCAAAGAGAATCCCAAGAACAAGGGATATAGCTACCCAAACGAAACCCCATAAAATGAGGACCAAGGGAACTCAAACTAAGCCCATTACCATTCAGGACCATAAGGAACAACATGCAGCTATTACGAATGTAGCAACCCAAATAGAAAGTCCACCTGTGTGCGACAAGGACGTTCAGATAGAGGCACTGTCCTCTAGTGTCACAATTAACTAGACGTCTCATAAGAAGGAAATGTAGACTATAGGAATCAGATATTGAAATAAGAAAAATCTTCATACCAAAAATGTTTTGATGGAAAATGATCCTAGGATAGTGAAACTCCAAGAGGATCTGGCACAAGCTCAGCAGACGATAGGAAAACTCACAGAAGAGACTATTCCTCAGGAGAAGTACCAAAAGTTATGGCAGCGATTTAAGAACATCAATGCATCAGAGAGCGAGGCCTTTGATAAATGTCAGAAGGTAGAGGAAAAAGTTGAGAAGGTAACAAATAATCTAAACTCAGTCATAAGTTGAATGGATACCCTCTATTCTCTATATATTGATGTTCTAGCATGTAGGGCACCTACCAGAAATTATGCTTTGTTTTTATTAGAAAGGTATTTACAATTAAATATTAAGTTTGTCAAGGCAGGGGTACCTATAGAGTTAAAAACTATTGATGATTTCATAAACTACTGTAAACATTATGGAGTGAAAGTCCAACAATTTCTATGTGAATTTTATTTGCATAATTTTGTGTTGGAGGAGGAAATGGAAAAGAATACTAGTCCTTTTGTGGGTGATATCCAGTTTCAGACATTCATCTTATTTGCTGTTAACCAGATAAAGTGGCTCAAGGCTCATAATACTTTTCAGAGACAAGAAAATAGGATGGACCTTTGGGTTAGAAGTGAACCAAAAAATCCATTGCAATTGTGAGCTAAGCATAAAAGATTAATGAAAAAGGAGGGTGTCATCCAAATTTTGGGACCCATCCATAAAGAAATTGTCCAGAGAGGAGTAGAATACTTCATTTCAATAAAAGACCCTACCATAGCAGTAGCTAAACTCAGATGGAGGACTTCCAATCGAAATATCTAGGACAAAGAACCCTTCAATTATAAAAATTTTAAATTAGTTGTCAATCGCCTGGTTACCTATAGTAACCTCATCTTGAGAGAAGGCCCATTTTGGATAGTTTGTAGATTTCAAAGCCCCATTATCTGGTATCCTATAGCAGGATCTAAGGCTATATATGAATTGCTTGAGGGGCAGACAAGAGCAATTTTTGAAGTTTTAGCTGCAAATCATGGTTGTAGACCCCTTACTAAAAAACCCCTCTCCAACCTACTCTCTAACTGCTTTGCACATAAACTACATGGTTTTCATGAGGGCATGAAAAAGGGTAAGCAGGGGGTGTGTTGAGCAAAGGAAAAGATACGATTTTTCCATTTATTTCTTTATCTTTCCCTTTAAACATAATTCTTTTTATTCTAAGAACTGGCAATATAATAAAAGATTATAGTTGAAATGCGAAAGTACTGGTTAATACAAATTAATCAATTATTTTGTTTTTTTATATAGAAAAGGAAATATTTGGAAAAATGCTATTCAGAAGGTAAAGACAAAAGCAGAGAAATTGTTGTTCCTCCGCTAGGAAACCGTGTTCAGACAAGGAGATTGAATCTAGAGTGCGCAGTTTAGGAAAGGAAGGAGAAAACAAAGCATCTGCTCAAGAGGATAAGAAGATAACTGAAGAATAGAAGTTTAAGCGAAGCCCTCAAGATATTTTGATCCCGAGGGCTCGCTACTTTAAAGGTTATCTACAACCTTGATGTATCCTCCTACCCACTATAAATGGTGCAACGATTGTAAAGACAAGGGGGGAATTTTGATTGTTCAGAAATTATTGTTGTAATCTCAACTTTGATCATTGACTCCCTTTGAGAGTGATAGCTATAAACTTTGTCATACATGATTAATATATAACTCAACTGTTGTTCCATTATTTGATCCTAGAGTAAACTCAGTGGTGCTTCACTGGTGGCTAAGGGCCTGACCCTGGTGGATTCACGTGCTTCTTGTATCACTATTTTATAGTTAAAGTCTTGTGTGGTTTGATTTCCTTTGCATTTCCTTAATTCACTTTATTCAGTAATATTTTGTTTATGAACATTTCGTGGAATTGCTCTATTATATTGAAATCATAATTGGATTGCGTTGGTGACAAAATTATTAATTATAACTTGAAATGTCCTGTTGTTCATTATGATATAATACTGTGTTGTCTAATTCAGATTGTTGTTCATTTAGTTGCTACTCACTTATAATTACGATTGCTGTTCAATTAAGTTACAGTTCCATTATGACTGCGATTGTCATTCCTTTAATACCTACGATTAATGTTCATGCTGCTAGAATAAGATCATTGATTCAGTTTAACTTATAGTCACCATGTGTTACTAGTTAATTTGCTTTGATGTTTCGTTGGATTAAGATTTTTGTTCAATTCATTTCTGTTAGGATAAACTCTGTTGTTTAATTCTTTTATGATAAATCAAGCTCTTTTGTTCATTTTTCCAATAGACTTAGTTGTTGTTCCTTTTCTATCAATTGAATTGCTATTCTAGTTATTTGCTTTGGTGTGGATTGAAGGATCTACAACTGTGGGCACTGACTATGTTGTCTAAGTTCTCAGATTGGAGATCTTGCCTATGATTTATTTTCATTTGCATTAGTTTATAGGGGAGAGAGTTATCATTACTGAGTTCTTGACTAATGATTATTTGAGTGAATGATTTAGTTATAGAACATTTTAGTGTCTTATTGTTCCAATTAGATTTTGTTTCCAGCATTTATTTATCTTTGCATTTTAAAGCACTATACTATAAAACATTACTCTTGAGCAAGTAACCACCTCAGACTGAGTACACTCTTGAGATAAATAATCATTTCTGGGTTGATAATTAATGTAGGATAAATAGGGGTTAAAAAGACACCTTTTATCGCTCAACAATGTGCTGACTTGACCTGAGGAGAACTGATTGCTTGTGCTCACGTACCAGCAACCTGACTAGTCAAGGGGTTTTTTCAGCAAGCTTGAAATCCAGAGTTGCTAAGTTGTTAGGCAATCCATCTTACCTCTCCTTCCTTCTGATCTTTCCATTGATTAATTAGGCTCTATCATAAACTCACTGGCTTTCATGACTAGAATATATATCTTTGGTCGTCTTGCCACTGGAAAAACTAAGATTCCATTTCTTAACTCGGCTCTGCTTTATCTTTGAGAAATCCCTATCTACTCTTGGAAGCCAATAACAGCTTCCTACAATTGAGATGGACGAGTGCTATTGAAGAGTCATCCTTTTCGCAATGCCCTCCTTCTAATAGATAATGGATGAGCATCAAAACTGGTTGGTATGATCATTATAATAATTAAAAACTAAGTATTCTATGTGGTCATATGCTAAAAATAAATAAAAAATTATTCTAAGATGTATATACACGATGGTATATATCGTTAAATAGTAGTAAATCTGTCATGGAATATCCAGTCAACACAATCATAACCATCTAATTAATATACACCATGCAACACTCGTGGTGGTAGTGTGAAAGCTGAAGGGAAATTCATCTTCTCTACTAAACATGCATTGGAAATTGTGGTAACAACAGACAGAGTGGATACTTCACTAAATCGTTTCACCCTTCCTGGTACTTATTTACTGACGGTGAAGGCTTTGGAAAAAACCTGATACCTAGCAAGGAAACCCGATCCTAATTCCAGTTGCTTAGGTTTTGCCAAGATAAAAATCTGCACATGCTGCGAGAAAACTTTGTTCTGTGAGGGAAAGGGGAATGCAAAGAAATTAGAGCCTTCAGATGACTATTAGATGGTGAGCAAGACATGACTCATATGCTTTATTCCTTTTGCACTAACGTTGTTTTTTTTTTCCATTCGAATAAAGGCTTCTCAAATAGCATGAATGCCGGTGCGTTACATCTAAATCCCCGAGTTCTGGGTAAAAGCAATGACACATTGGAAAATGTTGAAAATCACTATCAATGTATTCCTTTAGATGTCAATCAAGTGGTTGTACTATTCCATGAGGATCGCAGAGAATCCAGAGCTCGTGATTTCCTTTGACAATCTGTTGTTTACTCATATTGTTTCCTTGATAAGGCTGATGTTTCATTTCAAATACTACTTTCAACCTGTTTCACCACAGTTTCGGAGGGATAAGGAAGTCGTAGCATGGTTGTTTCTTTTTGAACAAGTGTGAATGCCTACCTGTCAATTGAAGACATTGGATAATGATTATCCTCATGGTTGTGTGCTCGACTATATCCATGTAATAAACACATATAAAAACTTGAATAAGGAATATTGTCTTCAAATGAGTGATTTATTCATTGATGTGGGGAAGCTACTCATAAGTAAGTAAGAAATCTTGTTCTCTGTATACCTCGTTATGCTCTGCAAAATACATGGGTAAGTATTATTCCTTCAGTGTTGGGTATTTTTGCAATGGGAAAATACCAAAACCAGAAAAAACAAAACACAGAGGCAATGCTCTGTTTTCTTTACACCAGGATCTTTTGCACAGAGGAGCCTTAAAAAAAGATTACAGAGCAAAGTATTTCACCACCATAAAGATTTCCATTCATTGAACAAAAACACTTACATATTCATCCTCTTTTACTCAGAGGGATTCACCAAAACATTTTCACAAAAGAAATTACTCTGCCTCCTATGAAATTTTACACCACTGTGTGTAAATATTTCATTTACATTCATTGCTGTGTGAAAACAAAAATTACAGAGTTCTACCCATTTACCTTTTACCTGTGAAACAACTCATGGATTTGAAACAAAACAACCCACTGGTTTTCTTCATTCACTTCTCCTTCTCCTGCACTGCTGTGCATTCTTTTTCTTTTTACATCACAAAGAAAAATTCACGCTGCTGCGTTTCATACAGTTCAAACATTGCATTACAATTCTTGGTTTTCATTGGCTGCTGCGGAGCCCTGTTTTTCTTCACCCCATGTGCAAAAAAATTACACAGTCACTTACACTTGCAGAATGGTCAACACACCACAAAAAAAATGGTTTTACATGTTACGTAAAAACTAAACTTACGCGACCCCTCGTGAATGATAAAAAAATATTAAAATTAAAACAACTACTTATGCCCATGCCTATTTTAAATTCGTGCCCATACATGCCGTATGAAGACATAAAGTCTTTTACCTAAGTTTATGACACATTTATTAAAAACATTAAATAAAACGTGCGGCAATAGTAAAAATAAAGTTCGGGCAGGTTGTTGACAATGATTGTCCGTTGACCTGATCAGGTTGTTGACAATGATTGTCCGTTGACCTGATCGGACGCAATTCGCTCACCAACCTCAGACAAAACAAACGAACTTTAGTGTCCGGGGAGAGGGTGGTTTTGTGTTCGTACACTGGACTCGTGGCAGCTGGTTGGGGTGTTCGGAGGCCCTCTGACAAAAACCCCTTTTTACCACAAGCATTGCGAAATGCCTCCACGTGGTTCGGTGGTTTTGCTGGGTGGTTTTTACGTGCATTAAATATTTTCCCGCGCACGGTTGAAATTACAAATTCAACACTCCCCTTTAATTTCAACTGCTGGACATTCGGTCATACCCAGAAACTTCCTCAGAAATTCAAAGCTTTTCTGATCAAGTGGCTTTGTCAAGATGTCTGCAACTTGTTCTTGAGTCCTGCAATGTTCTAAGGCAATTTCTCCATTGCTTACCAATTCCCTAATGTAATGAAACCTTGTGTCAATGTGTTTCGTTCTCTTATGAAACACTGAATTCTTGGATAATGCAATAGCTGAGCTATTGTCACAAAAAATCACTGTTGCTTTTGCCTGCTCTTGGCCTAAGCTCCTCAACATCCTTCTCATCCAAACTGCTTGATATGCTGCTGCTGTAGCTGCCACATATTCAGCCTCTGCTGTAGACAATGCTACAATGGACTGCTTCTTAGAAGCCCATGAAATGGCTCCTGAACCCATGTGAAAAACATAACCGGAAGTGCCGAAAGTGCTCTTCCGATCATCAATACTTCCAGCCCAATCACTATCTGTGTATCCAACCAAATCTAAATGTTCTGAGATATTATATAAAATTCCAAACATTTTGGTACCTTTGACATACCTCAAAATTCTTTTTGCTGCCTGCCAATGTGCCTCCTTTGGCCTCTCCATGAATCTGGAAATTAAGCTAACAGCATACATAATATCAGGCCTAGTTGCTGTTAAAAACATAAGGCTGCCTACAATACTCTTGTACAAACTAGGATCAAAATCCTTGCTGTTGTCCTCTCTGCTGAGTTTTAATTCCATTACTGTGGGAGTGATCGCTGTCTTGCATTCTTGCATGTCAAATCTGCTCAATACTTGATTTACATATCTTGCCTGTGAGATAAAAATTCCTTTTTCATTTTGATCTACTTCTATGCCTAAGAAGTATCTCAAGAAACCCATGTCAGTCATTTCAAATTCTTCTTTCATGACTGATTTAAAATTCTTAATGAGATGATCATCATTACCTGTAAAAATAACATCATCAACATATAAGACAACAATTAAAATTTTACCATCTTTTTCTTTGATGTAGACGGTGGGTTCTCCTTCACACTTGTCGAAATCATTATCCAATAGATATGAATCTATTCTGCTGTACCATGCTCTTGGCGCTTGCTTCAGCCCATAAAGAGCTTTCTTCAATTTTCACACTTTGTGCTCTTCACCTTTCTTCTCATAGCCTAGAGGTTGTTCAACATAAACCTCTTCCTTTAACACTCCATTTAGGAATGTTGACTTCACGTCCATTTGGTAGACTTTTCATTTGTTTTGTGCTGCTATGGACAGCACTGCTCTCACGGTTTCCATTCTTGCAACCGGTGCAAAAGTCTCCTCATAATCTCTCGCATACTGCTGCTTGTACCCTTTGATAACCAGCCTTGCCTTGTGCCTTTCTATCTTGCCTTCAGCATTGCTCTTGGTCTTGTAAACCCATTTCACTCCAATGACTTCTTTACCTTTTGGTAGCTCCACCAAATCCCATGTTTTGTTTCTTTCTATGGCATTCATCTCCTCATCCATAGCTTCTATCCATTTCTTATCTTTAATTGCATCCTCGAAATGAATAGGATCATCAACATGACAAAACAAGGCAAATAAGGAATTCATTCCTTCATCATAAATATCACTTAGATTTCTAAACTTTTTACCTCTTTCATTTGGTGTGCAAGTGCTTGAAGATGCACTTGAATTTCCTCCTTGTGGTGTGCTTGGAGAAGCACTCTCATTTATCCTCAATGGTGTTCCTTGCTGTCCTTGTGTTGGCGCTGCTGTTTGGGGATGCATTTCAGGCACCTCCTCATCATCTTCATCATGAGACAAACAGTTTTTAACATTCATTGTTTTCTCTATACTTCCATCCCAAGCTTCCCCTTCAATGAATTGAACATCTCTGCTGATAAAAAACTTCTTGGTAGATGGGATATACAACCTGTAGGCTTTGGATTCCTCACTGTATCCAATGAAAAGACATTTCTCCCCTTTGCTGTCCAACTTCCTCCTTAGCTGATCTGGAATGTGTGCATAGGCCACACATCCAAAAACTCTCATGTGGGTGACTCCTTGCTTTCTCCCACTCCATGCTTCTTCTGGCACTCTATTCATCACTGCTTTTGTAGGACACCTGTTCAAAATATATGCTGCACAATTTACAGTTTCAGCCCAATAATCATTTGGCAAATGCTTTGCCTTCAACATGCTTCTCGCCATATCCATGATGGTCCTGTTCTTCCTTTCAGCAACTACATTTTGCTGTGGGGTGTACCTAGCTGTAAATTGTTTATGAATTCCATTCTCTCTGCAAAATCTTAGGAATTCCTTGGAGATATACTCTCCTCCTCTATCAGTTCTGAGAACTTTAATATGCAGCGCGCTTTGGTTCTCCACAAGTGCCTTGAAGTTTTGGAATTTCTCAAACACTTCATTTTTGCTTTTAAGAAAGTAAATCCAAGTCTTTCTTGTAAAATCATCAATAAAAGTTAAGAAATATTGGTTACCTGCTAATGATGCTGCTTGCATCGGTCCACATAAATCTGAGTGGATGATCTCTAAGGGTGCCTTTGCCCTTATGCTTTTACCTGATGGAAAACTTTCTCTATGTTGTTTCCCCAAAATGCAACCTTCACATAGGCTGTCTGGTTTCTCTATCAATGGTAATCCTTTCACCATTCCTTTTCTGCTTAACAAGTTTAGACCTCCAAAATTGAGATGTCCAAATCTCAAGTGCCACAACCAATTTTCATCCTTTGGCACACTTTGGAAGGCCTCTTGGGTAACTGCTGCAATTTCATTTTTGTTTTTCAAATTTGCCCTGATCCTGAGAGGGAACATCCTGTTCCTTGTCATCTTCACTTCAGCAATGCATCGTTTGCTGGGTGGTATATCCATGATGGTACACACATCATTCACAAAGTAAACATTGTAACCCTTTTGAACAAGCTGTCCAATACTCAAGAGGTTACATCTCATTCCGGGGACATAATACACATCTGCTATGGTTTTCCTTTCTCCTTGCTTTGTAAATATTTTTACCTCCCCTTTTCCCATAACAGACACTTTGCTATCAGTTCCTAGTGTGACTTCTGATTTCATATTTTTATCTAGGGCAGAAAAGAGAGCTATATTTCCTGTCATATGGTTGCTGCAACCTGAGTCTAAAAACCATATGTCTTCACTATTTGTTTCAGCCATGTTACAAGCTAACAACACATTAGTTTGGCTGATGTTCTCTCTAGTAACATTTGCATTTTGTCTATTACTCATATCATGCTGCTTCTTCCTACAATCACTGGCATAATGCCCATATTTTTTACAATAATAGCATTGGACATTGGATTTTTCATACCTTTGTCCTTGAGCATGATGTTGTTCTCTTTGCTGACTGCTGCCTTGGCCTTGGTTCTGATTTGGATTGTTTCCTCTTCCTTGAGCATGTGTTGGACTGTTCCTTCCTCTTCTGTTCTAGCTTCTGCCTCTTCCTCTCTTGTTTCCTCTGCCTTGACCTCTTCCTCTTCCAAAGGACATCTGGGTCTTGAAGGCTTGCTCTAGAGATGAGTTCTGATTCCTACTCAATCTCTGTTCATGAGTTATCAGTGATGCATGAAGTTCATCAACTGAAAAGTTTGAGAGATCCTTTGTCTCTTCTATGGTGGTGACAATAGCATCATGCTTTGAGGGTAAGACCCTCAATATTTTCTCCACAATCCTCCTTTCTTCAATGGTTTCTCCATGAGTCCTCATTTGTGTGACTAGACCAATTACATGTGTGAAGAATGAGTCAATATTTTCTGACTCCTTCATGTTGAGATTCTCAAAATCTCTCCTCAGCAACTGTAGTTTTGTTGTCCTCACTTTCTCCATGCCTTGATAGGCTGTCTTGAGAGTTTGCCATGCTTCTTTGGATGTCTTAGCTCCTGCTATCCTTGGAAACACACTCTTGTCTAATGCTTGATACAAGAATACAAGGGTTTTTGAATCCTTCTTCCTATTGCTCTTCAATAGGTCTTTCTCTGCCTGAGTTAATCTGTTAAACTCATTCTCATTTGCTGGTTCATCAAAACCATCTTCAACAAGTTCCCATAAATCTTGACAGGCAAACATGGCTTTCATGGTTATTGCCCAATAGTCATAGTTTATCCCATTAAACTGTGGGAATTGAGGGTTAAACAAACCTATACCAGTGCTTGTGATGGCCATTCCTTGCATCCTCAACTATGCTTCTAAATCCTTGATTGTGTATTTAAAAACAACTGACTGCTGCAACCAAAAGACTTCTCCCTTCAGCTTCTTTGTCACCTGCAAAGAGCCTAAACGTGCTCCGATACCACTGTTGGGTATTTTTTTTGTTTGCAATGGGTAAATACCAAAACCACAAAATATAAAACACAGAGGCAATGCTCTGTTTCCTTTACACTATGATCTTTTTCACAGAGAAGTCTTTTTAAAATTAATTACACAGGACAAAGTATTCCACCACCATAAAAATGATTTTTATTCATTAAAACAAAATGACTGAGACATATTCATCCTTTTTCACTCAGAGGGATTCACCAAAACATTTACACAAAAGTTACTCTGACTCCTATGAAATTTTACACCACTGTGTGTAAATATTTCATTTACATTCACTGTTGTGTGAAAACAAAATTACAGAGTTTTACACATTTACCTTTTCACTGCTGTGTGAAACAATTCATGGTTTTCAACAAAACTATCCACTGGTTTTCTTCATTTACTTCTCCTCCTACTCCTGCACTGTTGTGCAATTTTTTCATCACATTACAAACAAAACTTTACCCTGCTGCATTTTCACCATGGTCTTCATTTGCTCCTTTGTTCTATTTTTTTCTTACACACTGCTGTGTGTTTTCATTGCTTATACAGAAAATGAACCACACAAAATTACATGACAATACAAAAAAAAAAATTACCCGCACTTCTGTGCTTTTTTTTTCTCCTTTTTACGCTGCAGGGGTCGCGTTGTTTTTCATATGTCAACTCTTTCGATACAATCCCCGTGTATATTTTTTCACATAACAAAATGGGGTCAACGTTTTTTAAAAACATATATTAAAAAAAGACCTACCCATACTCCTATTAACTCGCCGTATGAAATATTAAAAGAACATTACCAAACATATGACACAGTATTAATCTTAAGGTATGGAATGGTCCACGGTTCATTAAATTTTAACAGGCCCCCGTACGTACTTTGGACAGTGTAAACGGCTGAGACCTTTCGTGGAGATCGAACGACGGAGAGGATGCACTTCAATCGGACGCATATCGGGCAGGGTGAGAAGACCGAAAGTTACCTTCCGATGAATGTCAGTGGATGACGTCACGGCGATCCACATGTCAGCACCAAAACGCATCGGAGCTCGTTGCAGGGAACAGCTTTAGGTCGAAAGGTGGTGCGATGAGTTTGCAAGCGGTTTATGGTTTGCTTCGGTGGTTTTCTGCGTGCGTTGACTGCTGACCCACGCAGTGAAATTATAATTTCAACAACCTTAACATCACTTTTCATTACCATTTATACTTCCAAGCTATATTTATTCATATGCATCCTCATTATCATTATCATTATGCATCATCTTCCCGGATCAGACTCATCGTTGGGTTTCTATTCTTCCTGTTTCTGAAGATTTGTAGTATCCTCTTCCTCTACATGACTTAGCTCTTCAAATTCCTCATCTATAGGAGTGCTCCTGCTCAGTTGACTACACCATCATAACTTGCACAATTCCTCCAACTGGCGTGGGATTCCCTTGTTTACCAGGGTTCAACCCGCATTTCTAAATCTCCCATAGCTCAATCGTACCATTTTCTTATTATTTCTTCCACTGCTACATGCCTTACAGGGTTTCCATTTAACCTGATCTTATTGATTCGACCATTTTCTGTGTTCACTATTGCTAACTTCAAGACTCACAGACCACCATTCGCTTGACCACGACTGCCATTCTCCTTCATGGCCATGTCCTCCTCCTTGTCCTTGTAACATCGCCTTTCCACTCGTACCAATCGTTGCTTATTTAATCTTGATCCTCGTACATCCTTCCATTCCCATAGTCATTGCACCAACGAGACTGAGGAATAGAGAGAGGACTCAAACTTTGGCTCCTTCTTCGGCTACGACCACGTCTGAACCTTCGAAAAAGATCGAACAACTTCCTATGAATATCATTATTTATCTTATTAACATGCATGAAATTGCAGTAACCACCTCTTGCATGGCCTTCAAAGTGGCCACGCGAAATGGCCAGGTTATCGCAAATATTTAGGTTTTTGATCTCTTTGAATTTGCTGAGCTACTAAAAAATGTCTTCCAATAAGTCTTCAAAATTGCTAGAAACCTAATCAAAGAGATTGGCTGAAATTATGTAAATATGTAAATAACTTACAATAGGAAAAGACCCTTGAATGTGAATCCCAAGGGTCACCCTCCTAGTTGTGTATATTGACGTTTACCTTAATGAAATTCATTCATTAAAGAGTTATTGTCCTGACTTGACTTAGTATCAGGGCACAGGTCCAAATTTAGATATTTTTTCCTATTCTTGTAACTCCTTTTTCATCTCTTTCTGGTGTTGGGAAGTCACTGGGAAGTTTGGGAAAAATACACAACCATTTCCGTTGTGTAGTTTTCTAGTGTACTAGTTATTTCCCCTTGCCCAACTTGTCATTTCTACCAGTCTTCCATGCACAATATTCAGTTCTAGCACTTTAGACTGAGTCTTATCTCTGCTCATTCTGACCAAAACCCACACCTCCTTTTCCCCTGTAAATTCCCATTTATCACTGACCTGTCTCTCTCACTATGGTAATTCTTCTTTGCTCATGAACACAAATGGTTACTAATATTTCCCTACTCATAACATTTCATTTTTTTGGCATTAGTTGTCATATCCTCTAGTCCATGTTCATACTTTCTAGTATTCCTTAAGCATGAATGTTTTCCTTGGTGCATGCCTTGATTCTTGTTGGTAGGAGCCCTGGTAGGAGCCCTAACATTCCACTAAGAAGCTCATCCTCCTCACAGCTAAACTCTCCTGGGAAACACCAGTAGCACATTATACAAAGAAACATCAAAACGTGTTCATCAAAGCACTTATCTACCGACTCTGCCCTGCCCATTTCCTATCTCCTTCGTGCCCATTCTATTTGTTTCCCATTTTTATTTGATTCATGCACCATTCACTTAAATCCCTTTGAATCAAGGTAAAATAGAGAGTTTTCGAGATGTTTCTTAGCTCTTCAAACTAGTACCATATGTGCACTCTAGTATAATATACTAGTTGTTGATATTAAATATGGTGACAACTATAATGCTCATATAGGGAACAACCCAACATATTCTTGTAACCTCGAGGATACTACTTCTGCAAGTCAAGAACATGTTCATGGTGAGTTGGATATCTGACAAGACTCTTTCAAAAGTTTCGTTGAGGTTTTTCGTGATTATGAAAAGTTATACAATATTTACAAAATTCTCAAAGGCATCCTCAAAAGGGATATTGAAATGTTTGAAAAGTTGAGAGAAAAGGTGAACCAGGCATAAATGAAAAAAGATGAAGAGTGTTTGAAAGTACTTGTTCGAGAGATGAAGGAGAAGTTTATTCACGTAGCTAGATATTGGCCGATACAAGATGCGTTTGTCTTGCATAAGGAATTGAATAAACTAAAGAGATACATTTATGGTGTTCATTATCACAGTTGATCATAGGATGGACTAGTCTCTGTGAAACACGAAGTAATAAATATTTTAGAATTTAGACACATTACTAGTTCTATGAGCGTTGCGTAGGTTGAGACAGCCTTAATAATTTGGTGTTCACTATTTGCTAGATAGTGTTTCTGTAATTTGTTATTATTGATAATATTGGTAAAGATGCATTCTTGGATCTCCATCATCCAAGTAGTTCTCACGAAAAGAGAACTACTATGCATGGTAAAGAAATACAGGACACATGCTTATCTTTAATGACCTATGGAAAGGTTTATTTGGGGGATAAGGTGACAATCCATTTGCCAAATCCACTTCAGATAAAGAGATAGCCATATGGGAGAAAAAAAACAACAAAGCCTATGACTTGATTGTTGCTTTAGTAAATGAAGAGGTGAGTCATCATGTAATTCCAATTACCAATGCTTTTGATGTGTTAAAGAAGTTGAAAGATTTATATGACTCACACTCGGATCTTGAGGTAGTCCAGTTGACGATCAAACTCTTCAAATTGGAGTTGAAGGATGATGACCCCTCTACTCTAGAATAAAAAATTAGAGCTTTCATGCATGATGTAGATGCTATTGGAGTTAAAATGGTTATTCCTCTTGTAGATTTAGTCAAGCCTCCCTATCCCACATATTCTCACTATCTTAAATCCTCAAAATATAGTGCCCAACTTAAGAAAATTACTTTTGACACTCTTGTGGGGATGCTTGTAGAAAGGGAGAGAGTATTGGGAAGAGGAAGATAATTTCAGAGTCTCCTAAGTAATTTTTGTGCCTTGCATAGAAAGCGAAGAATTAGGTACAATATTATTTTAGAGGAAGAGGTGGAAGAAGAGGGCATGGAAAGAAGAATAATAGGGGCAAGGGGGTAACTATCATCAAGGAGGAAAATATGATCTCCATTTTATTGTCTGAAAATATGATCTCCATTGTATTGTCTGCAATAGAAATGGACATAATGCATCCACATGAAAACTCTCTTGGGACAAAATCCAATAAGGATGAAATGAAGAGAAAGGAAACACACCAAATCCATGGAAAGGTAAATCACATGAATATGCTCATTATATTGTGGCACATTGCAATATTTGAGTAATCGATGATATGTTTCATACTTCATTTGCTTCTTGGAAATATGCATCATGGCTGCTTGATACATGTGTAACCTACCACATGACCTTCAGAAAGTTTTTTTTGAACACTTTAGTGACAATGTAGATGGAGTAGTATAATTTGTAGATAAGTCAATACTCAAGCCTTCTATAATTGGCACAATAAATCTAAAATTGCCTAAGCTTCTTTACTTTTTCTTGTATGATGTTCTATACCTTCCAGATCTATGGAGAAACTTGTTGTCCCTTGTTCGCATTCACAAGTGAGGAGAAAATTTGTGGAAACTCCATTCACTGATTCAGTCTGACTTGTGTGGCCCTATGCATGTTTTTTCTACAAATGGAAGTAACCATATGATGAATTTTATTGATGATTGCACCAAAATTTGGGTATATTCATTGAAAATATAATCTGAATCTTTTGAAACTCTCAAAAACTTCATGCATGGATTGAAAATGATGCACAATATCATATTGGCTCTATTCATATTGATAATGATAAATAATATACTTCAAATTAATTTTAAAACTATCTTCACCAACATGGGATTCAACATCAAATAGTAGTGCCATTAAATCCTCAACAAAATGGTGTAGCTGAAAGAATGAACATGACAATCTTAAATATGGTTGATTTAATGATGTTTTTCAAAACTGTAAAGCTAATGTTATGGGTTGATACAGTTCTAGGTGTAGTATATATTAAAAAAAATGTCCATCTCATGCTTTCATAAACTTTCCAAGGAGTTGAAAGTATATCTTCTTCCGGTACTCAGATACCTCTAAAGCATATCACTCTAAGATGGAGGTAAATAAAAAGTCTATATTGTATAGAGATTGCCAGTTTTAATTAATGTTGCAATTAATGGTTATTGCTAGCTATCTAAAGTAGATTATTTGTCTTCTACAATTTATATGCTACAAGTACTAAATAAAACACTACTAAAACTTCATGAAAATTAAATCATAGGAACTTAGAAAATATTGCACACACAAAATAATAATGCTACAAATACTAAATAAAGCACTACTAAAACTTCATGAAAATTAAATCATAGGAACTTAGAAAATATTGCACAAACAAAATAATAAACAACTATGATTTTGGACAAATGTGCTTGGAAAAAAATAGTGTGGGGAAAAATTGTTTTGCAAATTAATATTTTTATTATGCTTCAACAATTCTATAATTGAAAATATTACAACTGTATTCTGTAAATTAGCAAACCTCTGAATTTTTTTTTTATTCACTTTTGTTAGTCGATTTGACCTCTTGGAAGCAATTCAAACCCTCTAATTCAATTCAAGCCTCCTTTGGAACCCTGAACTGATACACTCTTGCAACCTTGGCTAACCCTACCTCTACTAGTAACTCACACTAGCTAGGAAATTAGCTCGACCTCCTCTCACTAGAAAACTCATCTTCTCTTGTGCAAATCTATCACTGTGGAAAGTTATCTCTCGCTCTAGAAACTTAGCCTCATTGATCCAACTCACACTATTGGGGAAACATGGAATTTGCAGAATAAAACCAATTTCCCTCTATCAATGAGAAAATGGAAATCATTATTAAAAAATCCTTTTGGAAATTAGGTCTTAAATCATTGTTGATCTCAACTATTACTATCCTCATGCTGTCATTGAGCCCTTGATTTAACTGCAAATCATTTTTTTGTGTCTCCAAAAGCGCCATTGATTTCCTATTATAATATCTCATTGACTAATCAACAAATATGATCCAATCTCAATCGATGGCTAAGATCATATTGACCCCATCACATGAATTTTCTAGAAGTCTAGAAAATAATTATTTACTTGCTAATTAATTCTAATTATGAATTTTTTTTCTTTGAAACGTTTTCTAGGTACTAGAGAAAATTAATCCACTGTGTTCCTTAGTCCCATAGACACCATCTGAGATTATAAAACTTATCTGAGCTACACAAACTAACACTCCTTAGCGAGGAAGGTGTTCTACATAAGACCCAACTTGTCTCTAAGGAAGATGAATCTCACCTTTCCCAAGGCCTTCATTAGTATGTTTGCTACCTACTCATCAGTAGGTATATACTATAGCTAGATAATCCTACGCTTTATACAATCCCTGATGAACTCGTACTTGATGTCTATATGCTTGGACCTATCTTGAAACTTGATTATCAGATAGTATTATGCAACTATAATTGGTATAGCATATCATTGTCATCTCTACCCTCCAACCAAACAAGGCTACCAGTGGCTTTCGAAGCCATATGGACTCACATGTCGCCATGGTAGCTGCTATGTACCCTGCCTCTACAAAACTCACAACCACAAATTTTTTCTTCCCACTGTACCAAGAGAAAACTCCTCATTCCATGCTAAAGATACACCTCAAAATTCTTTTCCTATCCACTGTATTACCTGCCCATTCTGCACAATATAACCCACTAACCCGATACCATCACTTTGAGCATATTTCATCCCATACTCGTTTGTATACAACAAATACCATAACACATTATTTTTCTATATCCAATGCATGCTCTTCAGTTCCACCATGAACTAAGTGAGAGAGTTTACTACATATGACATATCTAGCCTCGTTTTAACCCAATAAATTAGAGATCTAATCTACTATTTGTATAAGGTGGGGTCTGCATCCTTCTACCTTCCTCCAATTCATGATCATGGATGTACACATGACTATGCAGTCCTCCATCCAAAACCTCCTCAGGGTCTCGATGCATTATTTCCCTTGACGAAGGAAAATCTCTCCATTTTTCTGCCACACCACCATGCCTAGAAAGTAATGCATAAGCCCCAAATACTTCATCCTGAACTCTACTATAAGGTCCCTCTTGCACTCCTCTATGAGCCCCAGTGTACCTGTTAGAAACAAGTCATCCACATACAGAACAATAATGATAACCTCACCCAAAACCATCGAGTAGTAGAGGCTTGCATTATTAATTTTTCTTAGGGCTATATTGTTCTTTTCTTTAGATAATTTCATTTAATTATTTACACATTTGAATTCAAACCACAATATCATAACATTATTCAACAACATTTGCAATTATATAGAAAGAGAAGTATCATCATCAATGCAACAAAACATAAAGGAACAATAGAAGAAAAACATTCACACATAGAGACACGAGGATTGGTTGGAGACTAGGGAAAAAACCCATAAGGGGGAAAACCCTTTCAAATTCTTCTTCTTATTACATTGTCATTGAATAATTTAGCAAAGAGAGAGTGCAATGATACATTTCTTCATTCAAAAATCTATCCAAAAAATTCAAGTAAAAAAATGCAAGAGATGAACCCAATAACGCTAATATTCAAAACCCTGATTTAAAAGATTATGGTCAACTATCAATATATGTGGTCAAGTGTCAAATTCTATATTCAATTCATGGAATGAAACCATAGCTTCTAGCCACATGAAGGGAATGTATGTTTGTGTGGTTGAAACCATCCAACCACATGGATAATATTGTGCACCTTTAGTTGCACCTAAAAAATCTGTATGGCAAGCCTATGACTGCAAATCAAAACCCTAGATCTCACATGCGAGCTTTAGAACCTGCAATTTTGGATCTCTACGAACCAATATTTGTGAACCACTCCAGATGTGTGTGAGCCAAACCAAATAAAAAAGAATGATGATGATGATGTCAAAAGAGGGTCACTTGGCTTGTATTTATAGCTATCCATGGGTGTTAAGGTCCAACCCTAACCCCCTTATTTATGTAATAGGGTCCAGTCATAGTTATAGTTAGTTACAGAGTGAATAAAGCCCATATTAATAATTGTAAGTGGTTGACCTACATTTAAAGAAGGAACCACAGTTATTTGCAAATGGGCCATGGTATTAGATAAACAGTATTAATAAGAACCATGGTATTAACCCATGGTATTGCATGTATGAATCCTATATAAAGGATAGAGACTCCCCTTGAGGAGCGTCATATCTTATTTTGTCATTGAGCCTAACCCTATTGGAGGTTGCCCCTTTGAAGAGGCAAGTGAACATTGCTTTCCTTTCTGAATAATAAAATACATGTTGTTATTTCTTATTGTTTTGTGTTCTAGGTATATTTCTTCACATATTTGGTATTCCGGTATCTTCTTGCAGGTCAAGAGCATAACAAGTGGTATCAGAGCACTCTCTAGGGCTGGTGGGATCTCCATTTTTAGCAGAATGTTTTTTGGCTAGAGACATTTTTTTGCATATTTAAACCACAAGATCTGTCGTTGGGCGCATAAACCTGCGGATTTGGGGAGGCATACACATAGGCAATACAAGAGGTGGTCACACTTGTTGGAATCCCTTGTAACCCCTATGGGTACCCCTTCGAGTAGTAGTGCGTTAGACAGAACCGCACATGGACTGTCTTCCAAGTACCCTTTGGGTATATCGGAAGCCCCCCTAGGATCTATTGAAACCTCACCATAGATAAACCATCGGCCATATTGCTGCTATAGTACACTGAGAACAACACTCGGGGAGATTACTTGCGTGTATGATAGGGTAGTTGGGTTGTATGGCTAAGGGTACATTTGATCCTCCTTGGTTAGTTCCCTGAAAGATTGGGCTGAGTACTACTGTTGGACCTGTTAGCGCTTGGAATTCACCTAGGCTGAGATAGACAAACTCTCAAGGCTACATCAAACCATTTCACCTCGTAGCTAGCCCTACGAGGTATGAGAAGGCTCTCTCGGGTCAAAACTCGATGGATTTTGTCAATAGGATGAGTTGACCAATTAGGAACAAGGATTTTAGGCTAGTAAACTGATAAGGGGGATTGATTTTAAAGATTTTTGGTTATTTTTTGGTGGCAATTGGAGGGAGTGCAATTCAGGGTGCGGGGATTGAGCTCAGTTTTTGCAGGTGATTCTTTGGGGCAAGGTAGGAATCTATGCTGATGCCTTTAGTCTGAAAAAAATGATCAAGGAAGGGGGAAAGGAGAAAAGCTAAAGAGGGCAAACAATGAATTTGAATCCTCTCTAGACGGTGGAAAACATAAAATTTAAACAAAATTGAAAGCTGAGCATGGCATGCATGAATTCAAACTTTATCACTTCTTTTGTTTAAATAGCAGCAAGAGATTAATGAATGGAACACATAAACACACTTAAAATAACAGTAGGAAGCACACCATCAACATAATAATCCACAAGAATCCACAATGAAGTCTGCAAAACCCTGGCCTTCCTTTTTCCTCAAATTGCAGAAAATACAAGTCAATAATACAATAGCACTTCTCCCTCTAGAGTCCAACCCTGAGAATGAGTAAGAGAAGGCATAATATAGGAGATCCAACTCCTTTCCCCACCTCTAGGGGTCGAGCTCAGCTTCCTAGGAGCTGTTACAACAATTTCTAAATCAATCACTAGATAATAGGCCAGCTCAACAACTTGCCTCTAAAACTTAGGAAGCCTATCCATGCATTAAATATTCACTAATTACATAAAAGAAGCTTCTAGAAGAGGTAAAGAAGAGTAAAAGTATCTAATGCCATCAAAGTTACACAAAAATCCATCAATTACATGCCCAAATAGTCAATCCAAGTGAAAATTGTGCTCAACTGGCCGAACTGGTCAAAAACAGGCAAATTTTGCTCTACCGGTCGCACCTCTGGCTCTACCGGTCGCACCTTTTGGCAGCGCTGTTCGAAGGCCTTCCCAGAGTCCAAATCAGATGCAGGATAGCTCATTGGAAAGGTCTGGAAGTCTACTTTCCAACCCAACCAGAATTTCTGAATTTGGAGTTGATTTGACCCCTCAAAAATCAAATCTCCCAAGACTGCTTTCTGTAACTCAAAAAGGGGGCAGAAAGTCA